>JXCR01147708.1:616128-626610 GCA_002079205.1 Phalaenopsis hybrid cultivar
TCTACTGCTTTTCTTTTATGCTTGTACCATACTTACTGCATAAAAAAAAAACACTTGCATGTTAAAAACCAAAACCAAAACCAAAACAAAAAAAAAAACAAAATTTCAAACAAAAATACCTCACAACATTTCAAAAATATAAGACAACTCAAAATTTAATCACAAACATCACCAAAAAATACAACTTTAACTAAAATAAAAATGTCTCTATTGGAAAATCGGGAACCCTCGGAGGAGGTAACCTATGGTTGCTAACGAGTTTTCCTACGGTCTAAATGAAATTATGGAACTCATTAAGTTGAGTTTAGTAAATTCATTTGGACTAAGTGATTCCAATAGAAAATAGTGGTGCCGGGACGACAGAACCGTGGGATCTTGACCGGTGTCGATATAATCAATTTCAACTAAGTCAATAAATCATTTTTTGACTTTTCCAAAACATGACACTTCTCTTGTTTACTTGATTTGTCATTTCCAAAACCAAAACTCTGCTACAACGAGGAACTTGGAGCTTACATGGTGGGCAGCCCGGTCATCTTCAACAGCAAGAGGATCTATACTAATATATCCCTTCCTCAGCTTTAAAACAATAAAGTCATAGGATATCGAGGTTGTTTGCCTCGTGCAACATAAATCCTCAAACATATTTTTAGGCCTTTATACAACCATATTGTACANTGAGGCTATTCTAGAGGTAGTGAGTCCAAGGTAATATACGTTCATACAAAGCACGAGGTTGTGGTGCCATGGGTTACCTTTTTACAGACATTAAGAGGAGCATCCAAAACTGGCACGAGATGTCCAAAACTAATTGAGTAATTTGCATTAAGCAATGAGTTATGTTTTTGAACAATACTAGTTAATGAATAAAAACTAAGGGAGATCTCACTTCTAAGTGAAAACTACCATCAAAATGTTGCCTTCCAAAAGGCTTGATGCAAATGGTGTGCTAGGTATGCAAGTTGCAAAGGGTATACTTGTTGTATGTGGTATGCTAAGTACAAGTGATATGTTAGGTGCAAATGTCAATAAAGATTGAACATTCAATATGGAAGGTTCACATGACAATGTCATGGATATATGATTAACAAATTTAATTAATTTAAGACATTTGTAATATTATTTTTAAAATTGCATCTTTAATGATTCATAGTATGTAACATATGTGTCCCTAGCATGTGAACATGACAGAACACATACATGAAAATAGACATTGGAGGTTTGAATCTTATACTAACATGTATGGAATAACATGGTATATGTATATGAACACACCAAGTAATCAACCCGCAATGTAAATATGTGATGAAATGCCTCACTTCTTAATGTGCAATGAAGGAAATGAAAAAATATGATAATTTAATTGGTTAGCTCTCATATTAGCATAAACTAATAAAACATAGAAAATAAAGCTAAGAAAATGAGATAAATCTACAATAGTCCATCCTAAGATGGAGATAACAATAAAAGGATGTAAATTTTACATTGCATACAACATGGAACGACATGTGTGTGAATGTGTAAAATTACAGACAAAACAAACATGACAACACACTTATCAAAACATGGTATTCTAGCTTATAAGCTTAACTATCATATAGCCACACATGACAAATCTATATTTATCTCTTAACAAAAAAAAACTTAGCCAATTTGATAGCAAAGAGTCATGCATAAGCCATATTCACTCTTATAAAGATTCCATTAAAGTTATTGAGACACACATAATCATTTTATTTCTTTCATTGCAATGGTTAGAAGCTTAAAAGGAACATCATCTGGTTACTTCACAATCATGAAAGTTTTCCCTGAGGGGAAACCTCATGACCATTCTAAAGTTCACATAACCATGGCTACAAACTCTCATTCAAATACTTGGTGAGAAAAAAATGCTCAAAAGAAGTCTCAAGTTATTTGAAGCATGGCAACAAACAAAGACAACAAAAACCAAAACATTCAAATAACAAAAAGGTGTAAGAAAGCCCCCTAATCTACAAGTTTCCTCTAAGCTTAGCCTAAAGCTAAGGCTTGACAAAGAAACCTATTACTCAAGGGGGATGAAAAAAGAGCAAGAAGCTTAGAAGCTCATGAACACATGGTTGTGATCATTCTCCATCTCTCCAAATTGTTCTTTATAAAAGCAAAGGGTTTGAAGGATGGTTGCACCTCTCATTCAAGCCTTCCACCAATATACTTCATGTGGATTTTTAGAAGAAGTAAAAGAATAAAAAAAAAGCTCTTCTTCAAAAGTTCTCTCACACTCCATGGAGAAGGGGATAAAGCTCTCACTTCAACTAGAAGAGGAAGAAGGAGGAAACAAACTATTATTTTCTCCAAAATTTCTTATCTCTTAAAAAGATCTCAAGAAAAACCCATGTTTTTCCTCTCCATTAGTCTTAATTATTATCCAAGTATTCTTATCTCTCTCCCTACTACCAAAAGCAAGTTTCCTAGTGGCTGTCAAATATCATGGAAAAGCCCATATTGGTCCCTTCATACAAATTAAAAATCAAATTTCAAACCTCCTCTTTTTATTGCCTTTAGTTTGTGCTGAAAAAAAGGGCCATTGAGAGCTCCTCATGGACTATTTTTCCCTTGCCCATGCTTAAATTCCAGATGGGCGATGGGAGGAATGGTTTAAAATACTTAACAAATCAAGTTGTACCATTGCAACATTATTCGTTTTGCTAAAGTGGTCCCCCAGAGGAAAGCAAATCGAGAGTAACACACCACAATTTTGTTCAAAGCGCTGTAGTGCTGGCCTAGCTTCGTAACAATTGGCTAAGAGCTGTAGCACTAGGCCTTGGTGTTTAGGCACCGAGTTTAGTGCAATGCCCTAGAAAAGGTGTCCTTGGCACCCTAAGGCTCGAAGTGCCACAATTTTGGTTAAATAAAGCTTTTATGTATATTTTGCGCCATTGAAAGCTAAATACACATGAAATGTGGTCTCAAAGAGTTGAAACATTATTCATGAATGGTTTTCATAAGAAATAATGCCAGCACATATCAATCACCTGATAATGAACTTTTAAATCAAGTCTAAATAAATTTTGAATGTCGTAGAAATTGACAACTCCGAGGTATGATTAGATTTGTGCATGATTTTGACTTTGTAGAAAACTAAAAATAATGATTAAAAGAGTATAATTTAATCAAAATTATATGAAAATTAAACAAGAACTATTGCAATATTTTTGTTCCAGTGATATCCAAACCAATCCTGCGAACATACCAATGATTGCAAGAGTAGATTTATCATGCGCGGATGTATTTATTTATTTATTTTTGAATATTTTAGTTTTGTTTATATCTTTGTGATCATATTAATTTTCCGCGGGGTTGAACCTCCTCAGGGAATAGAAGGTTTGAATGAGGCTGATCCTGAGCAGCCATCCAAGCATGAAGACCTTCGTTCCAGACAGGTGTAGAAAGTAAATCTTGTAACTTCAATAAAAAAAACAATTAATATGGAGCAAAAATTCTAACTTAACGCATAAAAAGAAAATTATGAATTATACTCAACAATTATTCACTAGATAATACGAAATCCAGGGTTCTTTTTGGGCAAAAAGTAGGTAATTTGTAAAATCTATTAAGCGAACAATGCCTGATTGCATGAGCGCAAGGGCATAAAAACTTTTCATTAAACCATGTAAATTTTCATAAAATGCGCATGTCTGAAAATGGAAACATGAGCTTGGTGAGTGCTGTAACAAAACTAGTTCATTTTATCAATATTTTGCTCTAGATTATATCCAATGTGTTGTATGTTGACTTTATATTATGCTTGAATCACATGTGAGATGAGTTTTAATTGTTCTATGTGAAAATTTGTGAATGGGTTATGTCATATTAAGTTTTGGCTCAATTTTACGTAAAGTTTAAAGATACTAACAAACTTACCGCTCAATTCATAGGCAAGCATTTACATATCTAACACCTAAAGTTTATATTTACATACATAACACTTCATATTAAAATCCTATGCAGAAAAAGGTGTCTTTCACTCTTAAGAAGTTAGTGATGGTTGTATTTTTTATTTGTTAAGGATTGCAGGATCAATCCCATGCATGATATCGGGAAGTAATTATATGTAGAATCAATCATATGCACAATATCCAGATGAAATTAAACAATTAGTGCATAATTATGAGTTTTCTATTAATTATTAACGTGATTATAGGAAAGGAATCAATATCACTAATTGCCTTGATATGGTGTAAATAGCTTTGATTGCATAGGCATAAGTTTAGGCATAATTTTTGCTCTTGTTTTACTCATCTTTCCTATTCTAAACCTTTAACTTCTTGTAAAAATATCAGCCCTTTTTGTACAACGAAAAGAATAAGAGATTCATACATAATTCTCTAACATGGTATCAGAGCAAACATGATTCATAGCCTTACCATCTCTTCTTCTTCTCTCGTAAAATCTCAAAGCCGCTGATCACCAACGACCTCCCCCACACCTAAACTCCCATTTATTTTCTCTCTAGGCCGAAACACAAGCCATACAAAACTCAAAATTCAGCCAAACCTGAATCTAGCAAATTTTATAATCGGAATGACGCTTTTTATCTTCACTACTCAGATCAACCTAGTCTAGTGCTCGTTACGCACCCACTAAATGGAGAAAACTACAATACCCAGATTCATACCTGGCTCTTAGCATAAAAAACAAAGAAGGTTTCATTAGCGGCACCGTCAAGGAACCACCAGAGATGTCCACCACACAACTTCAACAATGGAGGCACTGCAACAATTTTTTCAAGGCATGGTTGTTTTATTCAATTGTAGAAAACATTTGAGCAAGTATAATATATAATGAGAGTGCCCATGAAATCTGGCTTGACTTGAGGGAGCATTTTTCTCATACCAACAACATTCTTGGTTTCCATGTCGATGTAGCCATACACGATTGCAAGCAAGGCGATATAACAGTTGGAGCTTATTACACCAAGCTTAAAGGAATATGGGATGAACGTGACACGCTTTATAACATTCCTGAATGCACGCGTGATGTCATGAAGGAAGTGATGCAGTTTCAACAAAACCAGAAAACCATGAAATTTTTCATGGGGCTTAATGAAACATACACTGGTATAAGAGGGCAGATTTTGCTCATGGATCCCCTTCCCGATGTTAACAAAACACATTCTCTCAAGCTCCAAGAGGAAAAGCAGCATGGGATGAACAATGAAAGTGTGCCGCAGTCAGAAGTTTCGGCTTTTGCCGTGAAGAATAACACACGGAAACTAGAGAGGGTTTTCATGCCTAAATATCCTCATTTAAAGTGTGGAAAATGTAACAGATTTGGGCATACATCTGATACATTCTGAGTGCAACTCAAATGTGATTATTGTGGATGGTAGGGAGACACCATCAATGGCTGTAGGAAGCTGCAAAGGGCCAATCCAGCAGGAAACAAGCATGAACGAAAAAATTTTACTTCCAAAGCCAACAATGCGGTTGCCAATACATCGACGAGTTCTGTACCATTCACCCTTACATCTGAACAATATCAAAGTCTCATGTCACTACTTATAGAGAAAAAATCTAATTCAATGGCTAATCATACTAGCAGTACATCAACCATAAGTGATATATCAGGCAAAATTTTTTGTGCCTCTATTTTTGATAAAGAAATGTTTTGGATTCTTGACACAGGAGCCACAAATCATATGGCATGTTTAACCAACCTACTGACTACAAAATCATTTCACCAATTGAAAAGTTCACTTGCCTAATGGGGATACTGCAACTGTCATGCGCATAGGCATCATCCATTTTGCTATCTTCGTTCTATAAAATATTCTATGTGTCCCTTCCTTAAAATCAAATTTGATTTCCTTTAGCAAATTTATGCTTGATTCACAATGCCTTGCCATTTTTAATAACCACACTTGGGTGCTACAGGACCAACAATCAGGGAAAATGATTGGGATGATAACTAAAAGAGGAGGGCTCTAGTATATTGATACTCTACAAAAGTGCAAGTGTAATGTTGCTACTTCACCATCCCCAAATCTCTAGCAGAAACGTCTAGACTACCCATTGAATAAAGTTTACAGTCTGTTTCCTTTCCCAATTATAGACAAGAAAATTAATAATTTTTTTTTTATTGTTTGATTTGCCCGTTGGTTAAGCAAACTTGTTCAACTTTTCAAACAAGTTCCATTCTCTCAAAAACACTTTTTGAATTAAACCAAGTTTCTTCAATCATAGAAGCAAGGTATTTTCTCACAATTATTGATGATTATACTCAATGCACATGGATTTATTTGATGAACCATAAATTAAATAAACATTCATACATCATCAAGTTCATAAACCTTGTTGAAACAAAATTCAACCTAAAGGTTAAAATCATTTGAAGTGATAATGATCCTGAATTCATATTGAGGAATATTTATCTCGACAAGGGCATCATTCACCAATCCATTTGAGTGTCCACTTAGCAACAAAATGGCATAGCTGAAAGATAACATCGCCATCTACTCAACGTAGCTTGAGCCTTATATTTTCAAGCTAATTTATTCAAAAAATTTTGGGGAGATGCAATTCTAGCTGCCACCTACTTAATTAACCGAATACCAACACCCATTCTCCAAGGAAAGACTCCTTTCAAAATGTTCTTCCAAACACAACCTACATATGATCATTTGCGTGTGTTTAAGTGTATTTGTTTTGCTTCAACACACCATCAACGACCAACCAAGTCTGATCCTAGAGCCATTCGCTGTCTTTTCTTAGGGTATCCATACGCTCAAAAGGGCTATGGAGTCTATGACCTTTCAATTGGGAAACTTTTTGTATCATGAGATGCTTTTTTCCATGAAAACACTTTTACTTCCCCTTCTTTTACTACAGATAAAATTTCAATTCCGCACTTCACCACCCACACAGACATGACTTCATTCAATGAATTAGCTCAAGAAAATATTCTATCTTCTCAAAACAACAAAATCCCCTCTAAAGAGACTCCTTTACCTTCACTCATTCAAAATTTATCCTCAGAACAACCTTCAATTCAGGACCAACAAATATCATCACCATGACCAATGAGAACAACAAAATACCTTGCCATTTGCGTGAGTATCATGTTGATATTGATCTTCTCTCACGACAAAGCCAACATCAAACTCCGTGTTGGCCAAAGCTATAGGTACCTTCTATCCATTAACCAACCTCTTTCATATACTATATTGTCACCTAAACATTGTGCTTTTACCACCGCTCTTTTAATTGAAAAGTAGCCAAGCACTTTTGTAGAAGTTTCTCGTGATCCAAAATGATAGGTTGCTATGCGAGAAGAACTTGACGCACTCAATGCCAATGACATATGTTCCCTTGTACCATTATCATCTGGAAAATGATCAATTGGATGCAAATGGGTATACAAAATCAAACATCATGTAGATGAGACAGTTGAATGTTATAAGTCCAGATTAGTGGCAAAAGGGTACAATCAAATTGAAGGGCTAGGTTACCAAGAAACCATTGCCCCTATAGCAAAGGTTGTAACTGTTTGCCTACTCGCGTAGCTTCAACTAAGCAATGACATCTCCACCAACTAGATGCCAATAATGCTTTCTTGTATGGGGACCTCGACAAAAACGTATATGTTGCTACCTCTTGGCCTCAGACGAAAGGGGGAGACTCAAGTTTGTAAACTCCACAAATCATTATATGGTCTCAAACAAGATTCACAATAATGGTTCATCAAGCTTTCCACTTCTCTAAAGTGAGTCAAATTTATGCAATCAAAGGCAGACTATTCCTTGTTTGTCCGATCCCAGAATGGTAAATCCATTGCCCTTCTTATATATGTAGTTGATTTCATCATTACAGGGAAAGACTTGAAAGAAATCGAAGATGTCAAAATATTCTTGAGGAACCATTTCAAATTAAAGTATCTTGGACAATTGAATATTTTCTTGGTATTGAGGTTGCGCGATCCTAGAAGGCATTGTGCTTTCACAGCAAAATTATGCTCTTGAAATTCTTGAGGATGTTGGGTACCTCAGTGCAAAACCGGCCACTTTCCCTAGGAATAAAATATATCTCTTAGCAAATCAAAAGGAGATTAAGTCACTGATCCATGATCATACCAAGACTAGTTGGGAGATTAATATACTTGTCTATCACACATCCTAACTTGGCATATGCAATTCATATTCTATGTCAATTTATGGACAATACATGAGTGCCACACTTAAAAGCATCCCATCGTGTCCTACGTGATGTAAAATAGACAACAGGACAAGGAATTTTCCTCTCAATACGAAATTCAATCAAACTAAATGTCTTTTGTGATGCAAATTGGGCCAGGTGTCGTGACACTCGAAAATTAGTTACCGGGTATTTTTTCTTTTTTGGGACTTCATTAATTACTTGGAATATCAAGAAACGGACCACGGTATCACATTCTAATGCAAAAGCTTAATATCGGTCCATGGTCTCTACCTGCTACTAGATTATTTGGCCAAGAACAATTCTGCAGGAATTAAAGATCATGCATTCACATCCTGTTAATTTATTTTGTGATAACAAACAACACTTCACATCCCATCGAATCCGGTATACCATGAGTGAACAAAACACATAGCGATTGATTATCATATCATACAAGAGATGGTTCAAAAAGGAATGATAAAATTGACTTACGTGTCTAGTTTAGAGAAACCGGCTAACATTTTCAAAAAATCACTAAATTATTCTCAATTCTCGATACTACTTTGAGTGGAATTATTAACATACATTCCAGACTTGAGGGGAGAGTGTTAAGGACTGCAAGATCAATCATATGCATGATATCCATAAGTAATTAAATGCAAAATCAATCGCATGCCTAATATCTGAATGAAATTAAGCAATTAGTGCATAATTAAGATTCAATAAAACTAATTTCTCTAATTTGGTGTAAATAGACTTAATTGCATAGGCATAAGTTTAGGCATAATTTTTGTTCTTATTTTACTCATCTTTCCTATTTTAAATCTTAAACTTCTAGCATAAATATCAGTTCTTTTTGTACGATGAAAAGAGAAAGAGATTCATACATTATTCTCTAAAATTATTTAATGTTAAAAATTTGAGTGTTATGTATTAAGTATGAAATTTTAGCATTAAATATATAAGAATTGTGTGGTATGTTTGTAAATACCCCTAAAATAGATTGTGAGATGGGTTTTGAGCTTCTTGTGGGAAAGATTGCTAATGAGTTTGGTGTGATAAAATTTCTATCTTCATGCTTGAATGTTATGAGGTAGTTGTAAGCTTCTTATGTGAAAGCCTTAAAACAGAGTTAAATTGATGTGTGGGCATCGAATCAAATAAACGCAAAGTTTTTGTGGACATGAGAATAAATTAAAGACAAAAATAATGAGATAGAGAAATAAAGAGAAAAACATCAAAAGAATTTATTTTAGGAGTTCAAAGTATCACATAGATTTGTTGGTATCTTCTTAAGGAACTTATGCAAAGAGGGAATCTAAAGTATTTATTTCATAATCTTTCTTTATCAATGCTTACAAATTATATTCACATGACAAATTTGTGCTTTCTTATCTTTTGTTGAGCCAATGGTGTACTCCTATATTGAGAAGAATTGATGGGTACCCCTTCATTATGCATTACATTTATGTCTTTTTTATTAATGAATAATTATTTTGTCCTCTTATATGGCACTAAGCTTACTTTAAAAATCAAGTGAATTTAGTTATTCTCCTTTTTTATTGATTTATGTCTTTTACAATTATTTTGCTATTCATTATCTTGGGCTATCATTCTCATACAAGAAAACTATACATAATGTTTTCTTCTTATAATAAAGGGGTTCTTACATGCTAATGTATTCATATAAAAAAAATTATGTGCATTCTTAATGTATACCACCTAATTCCTATGTATTTACATATATAACAACTAAACTTTGGTTTTTCTCGATTTTTTCAAAACAACTACCCAAAACATTAACTATAACAATTTAATCACCCAAAACTTGAATATAACAATTCATCACTTTTCTTTGCAACCATCCTCCTAAACCCACTCATGAAGTTTTTGTGTGAAAGTTTTGGGTTATTAAAATGCTATATTTAAATTATGGATAGTTAGCATGTTATATATAATAAGTTGAATAGTCGATACGTAAAAATACCCATACGTTTTTTCATGTATACCCCACCAACCTTTCGTATCACATAAAAATATTAACATTTTAACTTATAAAAAGTGATGTGCACATTTCCATACACAGGTAATGTGTCATGCATGTAAAAATTAAAGTATAGGAGTTACATACGTAAATAAATGGAAATTCAATGGTATGTATGTAAATCTTCCTATAATAAAAAAAAACAACACATAGCAATATAAGTTTAATATGTTTGGAAAGGATATAATTAAACATTAGAGATTTATTTATTCAACATTTAAGCTGATTTGGGGCTCCCATTTGGCTTGAACTCAGTTGCTAAAA
>JXCR01147709.1:0-10477 GCA_002079205.1 Phalaenopsis hybrid cultivar
GAAACCAAGCAAAACGAAATCGGAATGGGTAACGTTAAACCGATATCACCGCACACATCACGACCGCACACATCACGCATGATGGATGGAGTTTTGTATAAGCAGCTTATCTTGTTTGTGGGTCAATCTTAGAGTTTGACCAGTGGCATGAGTTTAGTGTAAAAATAGAACCTCATTTTTTGATGAGCAAACAAAACGTGTGAACCAAACAATATCGCGACGTTTTCAAAAACACCCTCGCACTTATAAGCTGCCCCAAACGAGTCATAGCGCAAACAATCCAATTCATGTTCTTGTTTTCCCAAAGAGTCCTAACTTATGAGGAGCTATTAGAAATAAGTTGATGAATAAGTAGAGGTTTATTTGATAGATTATTGTGTTGTTGTTAATTTTATTTTAAAATCTATTTTGTGGTTATATATATATAACATATTTGAATAATTACAAATTTCAAAATAATTTAAAAGGAATGATAGAAATAGATCCTAGTACCAAAAAAACATCTGTACAGTCTAAAATCCACTAGTACAAAAAAAATATTGTTAGTTATTTGAAGCATATAACTACAATAATGAGAACAACTATAACAACCAATAAGCCTAAAAGGACGTTTGTTTTCATGTCCTAACAATTAAGTCTTTGGGACAACCTTATCTCCATGATAATATCTTTCATTGCATGATCACAACCTGAGAAAACTCATCAATGTCATCAACCCAATGAAAAAAACCAGCAATCTTCAGGAGTCCTGTTTCTGAGACAAGTAAAATCTTCACTCATAGATGTCTTCCATTCTTGATTGATACTGAACGCACTTATCACCACAATGGCGGAGCAAAACTCTCAAAATATCTAATACTCTTAAACTCATGTTTCTTGTTTTTATAATACAATATTAACAAAAAAAAATAAACATATATGCGACAGAAACATAAAAAAAAATTAAACATTTTTAAAAAATGGTAAAAAAGCCTCCAAAATAGAGCTCAGAATCAAAGACATGATATCAAAACGGCTCCATCCAAGATTTCTAATTGTGTACTTTAAACTTAAAGACAGGCAGAATCTGTGACAACCTTGTAATGTTAACTTTTGAATTCACAATTGGTAATTGGTTGAGTCTTTTAATTTGTTTTAATTTATCATTACTCTATAATACATTTCACAAGAAAAGTGAAATGTGTTACTGAAACAAACTCCTAAACCATCACTGCAAAAGAACAATTCATGAACCCAAGAAACCAACTGGTTCATAAACCAACCAAAGCAATAAGATTATATAAAAATCAAGAAACATGCTAAATAAGTGAACGGCTTATATTTCCTCATTCTCAACCAGAAGAGGCTAAAGAAAGGAGAGATACATGAGCATTGTTTTTCTCTTTCTCTGAGAAGTTATGTTGGACTTGTTTTATATATTCATGTACTAATGCTAGCAAGTCAATTTGCTTGTTGTTGCCTCTTCTTAAGTCTAGAGAAACATTTTGTGGGGAGGAAATAAAATACAACTAGCTTGTGTGATTGAGTAGGATGCAAGTAGAAGCTAATAACTTATCAAACATATAACCATCAAGTTTGGATCAGAACGTAGGCTTTCCATCAACATAAATCTTTCAAACAAAAAAAGAGTCGTTGTTAAAATTTCTACCCCCAAAATATTTCTCTAGACTGAAGAAAAGCATGAGCAAGCAAATTGGCATTTTGACATCAGAATAAGAGTATATAAACAAGTCGAACATAGATTCTTGAAAAGACAAAAAAATAGTTCACATTTATCTCTAATTCCCCAACTTCTCTTGATTAAGCATGAAGGAAATAGAAACTGCTAACTTATCTAGCATATAACCTTCTAGTTTGCATCAAAACAGAGTTATTTCCAAAGGTAAAAATCTTTCAAATAAAAAAAGAACTACTATTAAAATTTCTCCCCACAAAATGTTTCTCTAGACTGAAAAAGAGGTAAGAGCAAGAAAATTGACCTTCTCACATCAGAACAGGGATATACTAAACAAGTTCAACATAAGTTCTAGAAAAGACAGAAAAATAGTGCACATATATTTCTCATTCTATAACTTCTCCTCGTTGGAAAATAGGAGTTGTTAACTTATCAGACATATAGCCTTCAAGTTAGCATCAGAACATAAGTATTTCTAATGGTATAAATTTTTTAATTAAAAAAAGTCACTACTAAAATTTCTCCCTCTAAAATATTTCTCTAGACTGAGGAATATGCAAGAGTAAGCAAATTGACCTTCTAACATCTTAATAAGAATATATAAACCAAGTTCAACATAAATTCTAAAAATGATCAAAAAATGATCCACATATATCTCTCCTTCTATAAATTCTCTTAATTGAACAGGAGAGAAATAGAAGCTGCTAATTTATCTGGCATATAACCTTCAACTTTGCATCAAAACTTAGGCTTTTTGAATGATTTAAATCTTTCAAATAAAAAAGAAACCACTACTAAAATCTTTCCCCCCAAAATGTTTCTCTAGACTTAAGAAGAGGCAAGAGAAATAGGAAAAACAAGTCCAATATAAAATCTTAAAAAGATAGAAAAATAGTGCACATATATCTCTCCTTCCATAACTCATGATTGAGCAGGAGAGAAACAAAAGATACAAATTTATCAAGCATAGAACTTTCAATTTTGCATCAAGACATAGGGTTTTCCAGTGTATAAATCTTTTAAATAAAAAAAAGATTCACTACTAAATTTTTTTCTCCCTATACTGAAAAAGAGATAAGAGCAAGCAAATTAACTTTCAAACATTAAAGCAAGAATATATAAAACAAATCCAATATAAATTCAAAAAAGAATTAAAAGAGTGTACATAAATCTCACCTACCATAACTTCTTCCAATTGAGCAGGCGAAAAGAAGATGCTAATTTATCTGGCATACAACCTTCAAATTTGCATCAGAATATTGAAATTTACACTAGTATAAATCTTTTAAATAAATAAAAAATAATCACTATGATACACTAAAATAATATGTAGTTTTAAGTACATATTTTATGTTTATTTTTGGTGATATTGCACTTTAAATAATGGTATTTTCATGTTTTTGTTGCAAATATATCAATTTTAGGTATTTGGAGCAAAAGTAGAAAAAATGACAAAATTTGGAGCCAAAATAGTGAATTTTGGTATTCTAGCGCAAGATGCGCCAACATACAGAGAACTGGTGCAAGATGCGCCAACATACAGAGAACTGGCGCAAGATGCGCTAGATTAGCGCGAGATGCGCCAAAACCTATAGCAACGTGTTCCTCAGCAAACGGGTGCAAGATGTGACAGATTAACACAAGATGCGCCATTTGACAGAGAGCTGGTGAAAAATGAGCCAGATTTGGCGTAAGATGCGCCAAAAGATGACTTTTTGTAGATTAAGGTGGTTTGAAATAAATTTTATGCAAATTTCGAAAGGGACACTTGTTCTAAGTACCCCTTGGAGTGATTCAATGTATCTAGACACTTTGGAAGGTTCTTTTATGAAGGGATATGTCTCTTGGATCAATGAGCATGTCTTTTGAATTCAAAAGAGTTGACTTTTAGATAGAATTTTGGAGGGAATTTTGAATTCTTTTTGGAGGAAGGCAGCCTTTTATAAAAGAGAGCAAAGTCTAGGGCTTGAAGAGGCTTTCGAGAGTGGCGTGTACTAGCATAGTAGATAACCTTGAAAATCTTATCATGTTTTTGTCCTAAAATAGCTCCAATTGCATAATCACTAGCATCACATATTAATTCAAAAGATTTTTCCCAATCTGGTGAAATAAAAATTAGTGCAGTGACTAATTTTTCTTTTAATAATTCAAAAACTTTTAGGCACCCTTTATCAAAATTAAAAATTACATCTTTTTAAAGTAAATGACATAGAGGCTTATCAATTTTTTAAAAGTCAATATATCACCTGTAGAATACAGCATGTACTAAAAAATTTATAATTTACTTCACACTTGTTGGGTGAGGTAAATTAGCAATCAGTTGAATTTTTGCAAGGACTACTTTCATACCATTTTCTGAAATTTGATGTCCCAAAACTATTCCTCCTGCTACCATAAATTGACATTTTTCCCAATTAAGGACTAAATTTGTTTCTTCACAGCGCTTAAGAACTTTTGGAAGATGTTCTAAATATAATTTAAATGAAGTTCCAAACACTAAAAAATCATCAATACAAAACTTCAATACCTCTTTCAATTAAATCACAAAAATCAGTCATCATGCACATTTGAAATTTAGCAGGTTCATTATATAAATTAAAGGGCATTCTTCTAAAAGCAAATGTACCATAAGGACTGGTAAAAATTGTTCTCTCTTAATCCTCAGGAGCTATTTGTATTTGGAGCTAACCAGTATATTGATCCCAAAATTGCTTATATGCAACAGTATAACAATAATTCTGATTATATTTTTTTTTATATTTTTTTATTTCGCAACAAAACTAAAAACTTGATCTTGAAGAAAAATAAGAATTTAACTTTTAATTTATATATATTGAGATACTACGGCAAGTATATGTATTGTTATCAAATAATATAAACTTTTTGATTAAGACCTGAAAATCGAACCCATAGGGAGGATATGTAATATGCACTTTTTGGAAAACTTTTTATTTTTTAAAAAATAATTATTTAAACTAAAGACTTTTTCGCAGTAAAGAAAGTTTAAATATTTTTGGTAATTTTAATATTTTGATAAAAACAAAACAAACTTAAAAAGATAATTTGAGTTTTTGTAGATGAAAATCACTAAATATGAAAATATCTTTCTCCTTATCATGAATCAGTAATAAGTATAGGAATTAAATTGTTGAAGTATGCATATTGTGTTGTGTCAAACAGGAGCAATAATATTCCTTACCCTAACTAGAGATGTTATAAAGAACATTGGATAATTTAAAGTTTGAATAGTTCTGAAGACCGACTAGGCAGGGAAAATACTAGCTCTCACTCTAGAGTTCCCTTGATTCCCTCCACATTTAGGCTAACATCTCGTATCAAAACCTAAAATAATAAACCAAGTTGGGGGCTTTAACCTGTCACTTTAAAGTCCTCTAACTTTACACCCTTCAATGAATATTTCCCTATTTATTTGCACTCAATCATATGAACTACATTCTCATTCATACAACCTCATGTGATTCTTTCCAATTGTTGACTGAGACAATGCCAACTTGGTTCTTACATGTTCTTACAACAAATTTCACATCTAGATTGGCCAAATCCAGAAGTAAATGAAGTACATGGATTTAAATCATCACAACTTCTTCCAACATTAAAGATCAATATTCTCCACAANTTAAATCAAGAAGTAAATGAAGTGAATGGATTTAAATCATCACAACTTATTCCAACATTNCCAACTTGGTTCTTACATGTTCTTACAACAAATTTCACATCTAGATTGGCCAATTCTAGAAGTAAATGAAGTAAATGGATTTAAATCATCACAACTTCCAACATTAAAGATCAATACTCTCCACAACTTCCATCCAAAACTTAATTACTTCTCATTTTAAGAAGAAAGATAAAGAAAACTACTCAGAATTCATGGAGAAAACAAAACTACACTCAATTTAAAAGAAGAAATCATTGTCAAACCAAAAACAAGTCTTGATTAAAACCAAAAGTAGTCTAAAACAAAATGATAAAAACTTATCTCAAGTCCTCCATCAAACTCTTGAAGTNACTTAGAATCCATAGAGAAAATAAAACCATACTTTAGTTTAAAAGTAAAAATCATTGTCAAACCCAACAACAAGTCTCAATTAAAATAAAAAATATTCTAAAATAAAAGATAAAAACTTATCTCAAGTCCTCCACCAAACTCTTGAAGTTCTTTTGAATCTCTTCTTTACAACTCTCTAATATAAAACTAAAATGAAAAGGATAAATATGTGATGCCTGAAAATCTCTCTAACTAACTCNTAACAAAATAAATAAAGTAAATAAAAGTGGTTCCTGAAAATCTCTCCGAACTAACTCTCCAGAGAAGAACTTTCAAAACTTGTCAATATTTTCAGGACTCTTTTCTAAGTCCTCTCTTCTTTCTTTTATANATAACAAAATAAATAAAGTAAATAAAAAGTGGTTCCTGAAAATCTCTCCGAACTAATTCTCCAGAGAAGAACTTTCAAAACTTGTCAATATTTTCAGGACTCTTTCTAAGTCCTCTCTTCTTTCTTTTATAGTTTTTCAAGAGGTGCTTGGGATCTCTTCAAAATGTCTCTTGATTCGATGTATTTGCCCAAGAGACACATCCTTTCAAGATAATTTTCGTCCATGGTGGTTACAATCACCTTTTAAGCTAATGGGTGCCTCAAGAACCTCTTCGNGCCCAAGAGACACATCATTTCAAGATAATTTTCGTCCATGGTGGTTACAATCACCTTTTAAGCTAATGGGTGCCTCAAGAACCTCTTCGAAATTCATGAAAACCGGTTTTACTCTTCTAGTAACTGTCATTGGCACTTAAGCGCGGGGTCTCGGCGCTTAGGCACGACCTTCTTTGTTTAACCGGTGCTTAGGCGCCAAAACTCTTTTGCACAATCTTTCACATTTTTGCTCCAAATTTGTTCCTTTTTCACTCATTTAAGCATTTTTTCCATTTTTACTTGTATCTGCAATAAAAACACAAAAATACCTTCCATTAAAGCGCAATATNAGCTTGGGCGTCACCTTCTCTGTTTAACCGGTGCTTAGGCGCCAAAACTCTTTTGCATAATCTTTCACATTTTTGCTCCAAATTTGTTCCCTTTTCACTCCTTTAAGCATTTTTTCCATTTTTACTTGTATCGACAATAAAAACACAAAAATACCTTCCATTAAAGCGCAATATCTCAAAAATAGGTATAAAAATGTGTCTCATAATATAATTTAGGTGTATCAGTTTGCCACCGACCTGTTGACCTCACTTTTGGTTGAGGTCTAGAAATTTCTTTAGTAGCCTAGGTCTATTGTATATTTTAGGTGTATCAGGAACCTAAGAGCATTTGAACACTACCAAACTTTCTATCCAATATCCTAAACCCCTGCCTCTCAATAGAAAAAAAGGTCCATATTGACCTAGGTGGTTGATCCCTAATGTCCTCAAGCCACCAACACCATTATAAAGCCATAATTTCTCAGCCTTAAACCAGGTCAAGTTTTGACCTTGACATGAACCCTTTGAAAACTCAAATTACCTCCCAAAAGCTTTCCTAGGCCTCAAGATGATCTCCCCAATCAAACTTAGGGCTTCTCGAGCTCTCTAACCCATCCCAACACCAACAGAAGCCACTATTTGGTCTAGCTTATAGCTAGGGCCAATTTTAGTTCAAATTGAAGCAAGAAGGAGGCTCGTGACATCAAGGCGAAGCTCTCTGTCAAGCTCAATCTAGGCCACNCGTCCTAAACCCCTGCCTCTCAATAGAAAAAAGGTCCATGTTGACCTAGGTAATTGATCCCCAATGTCCTCAAGCCACCAACACCATTATAAAGCCATAATTTCTCAGCCTTAAACCAGGTCAAGTTTTGGCCTTGACATGAACCCTTTGAAAACTCAAATTACCTCCCAAAATCTTTCCTAGGCCTCAAGATGATCTCCCCAATCAAACTTAAGGCTTCTCGAGCTCTCTAACCCATCCCAGCACCAACAGAAGCTACTATTTGGTCTAGCTTATAGCTAGGGCCAATTTCAGTTCAAATTGAAGCAAGAAGGAGGCTCGTGACATCAAGGCGAAGCTCTCTGTCAAGCTCAATCTAGGCCACACCTCTTGGGACAAGGCATGGATCAAAATCCCTAAAATTAGCCTAGAGTTTGATCTTTTGTGAAATAAATGAACACTCCATGCTCATTGAACCATATAGTTATGTTTTTCTAGCTTAAATGATGTTATTGGAACAAACTCCAAGTGATTTGGTCGAGAATCGAGCGAGATCTTAGGGTTTGATCACAGGCGGTTCTCGGTTCATTATCTCATGGGATGATAAATGGAAGTCACTCATTTCCGTGTATTACAAACAAACGGTCGTGATGGGGTTGAATGACCCAATTGTGTAGAACAAGGGGAACATATCTTGAGACAACATGGCGCTTNGAATCGAGCGAGATCTTAGGGTTTGATCACAGGCGGTTCTCGGTTCATTGTCTCATGGGATGATAAATGTAAGTCACTCATTTCCGTGTATTACAAATGGACGGTCGTGATGGGGTTGAATGACCCAATTGTGTAGAACAAGGGGAACATATCTTGAGACAACATGGCGCTTGCGTAGAAAGTGCAACCAACAAACAACAGATGCATGAGCTTTCAATGGCGTCGAGGATGATGCAACGCTGTGCTGGATAAGTAGTAACTTCTCAAATTTTCTATTTAATTAATTCTTGAAAATACCTAAAAACTTTAAAAAATCATAACTTTGTGCAGAAAAATCACAAAAAATAAAATAAAAATACATCTGAGCTCAGTGAACATAGTGGAAAATAATAAAAATAAAATTAAAAATTTTAAATTAAATTTAAATTTCAATCAATTAAATACTCCAAAAAGTATTTTAGTTATTTAAAAATAAACTATAAACCCAAAAAAATATGAAAATTTCAGGGATTGTTCCCCCCGCCCTTAAGAACATTTCCTGACTTTTCCAAGGACAGGGGCCTTCCCTAAAATTTAANTAGGGATTGTTCCCCCCGCCCTTAAGAACATTTCCTGACTTTTCCAAGGACAGGGGCCTTCCCTAAAATTTAAATGACCAATTTAAAATAATTATAAAAAAATCAAAAAATGGAAAATAAAAAAGGAGATTAACAGGAAATTCAGGAGGATAATATTGATCCCTATAATGTTGATTTCATCCTTTTAAAATTTTAAAATGAAAATAATTAATTTAAGGGTAAAAATGTAAAAATTAGAAATTTGCACTTTTAGCCCAAATTGTTCTTAAATTTGGTTTAAGACATTCAACCAACCATGGGACTATGGTTTTAGGGGATAAACAACATGGTTATCCTCTTTAACCATAAGGATGCCCTTAATGACCTAAGATTAGCCCAATTTGAGCCTAAATTTGGTTTAGTTTTAACCTAACTCAAGCCTATCCCATTAAGTTCGTAAATGGCTCAACCTGAATGGGTTTAAGTCTAACCTAACTTAGACAACCCTAAAATTTAAGTCTACCCCATATTAGACCTAAACCTAAAACCTAAGTCTAACCAAACTTAAGCTTAGTCCATTTCCTTGGGTTTAACCCAAATTAAGCCTAAAATCTATATTTAAGTCTAAACCACTTTGGACTTAACATAAATTTGAACCTTCCAAGGTTTAACCCAAATTAGACTTAGTTTAAACTATAAATCTCCTTAGGTCAAACCCAAATTAGACCTAAGCCGTAAACCCTAGGTCCAATCCAAATTGGACCTAACTTCAACCTTAAGTCTAACTTACATTAGACGTAAACATAAACCCTAGGTCCAACCCAAATTGGACCTAAACTCATCATTTAGGTTTCAATCACATTAGACCTAAACTAAGCCTAAACCCTAAGTTTAATCTAACTTATACATAACTATCCTAAGCTATCCTTTTAAGTCTAACTTGCATTAGACCTAACCTAAACCCTAGGTATAATCAACATTAGACATAAACCCTAAACCTTACATCTAACCAAACTTAGACTTAGTTCAACCCCTTAGGTTTATCCTATATTAGACATAACCCCGAACTTTAGGTCTAATCTACATTAGACTCAAACATCAACAAATCCTCTAGGGACTAACCTACATTAGACCCAAACATCAACAAACACCCTTTTAGGTCTAACCTAGATTGGACCTAAGCCCAAACCCAAGTCTAAGCTAACTTAGACATAGACATCTTTCTGTTTAACCTAAATTAGACCTAACCCAACCTCTTGGGTCTAACTCATCTTAAACCTAACCCTAACTCTAAGTCTAACTCAAATTAAACCTAATCCAACCTTTGAATCATTGCTTAACCAGACTTAACTCAGGCTAACCCAATCCAAATGAATCAGCAGGTTAACGAGACCCAACTCGGGTTAACCCAATTCAATTGAATCACCTGATCAACCAAANCTAATCTAACTTATACATAACTATCCTAAGCTATCCTTTTAGGTCTAACTCGCATTAGACCTAACCTAAACCCTAAGTATAATCAACATTAGACATAAACCCTAAACATTACATCTAACCAAACTTAGACTTAGTTCAAGCCCTTAGGTTTATCCTATATTAGACATAACCCCGACCTTTAGGTCTAATCTACATTAGACTCAAACATCAATAAATCCTCTAGGGACTAACCTACATTAGACCCAAACACCAACAAACACCCTTTTAGGTCTAACCTAGATTGGACCTAAGCCCAAACCCAAGTCTAAGCTAACTTAGACATNATGAAAGTATGCAAATTGTGTTGTGTCAAATAGGAACAATAATATTTTTTACCCTTACTAGAGATG
>JXCR01147709.1:25518-41204 GCA_002079205.1 Phalaenopsis hybrid cultivar
TTACATACATACCACCCAATTACTTTATATTTGCACAAAAAAAAAGAAGGATTTACATATATACCACTCAATTTCTGTATTTGCACAAATAAATGAAATTAAAATTTACATACATACCATTCAACGCTTTTTATTTACAGCAAAACAAAAAGAAAGGAGAGAATTTTACATAGATGATACACAATTCTTGTTTATTTGTACCAAAATTTTTACATACATACCATCCAATGCCTACCTATTTGCATGCTAATAAATTTACTTACATACCACCCAATTCCTCCGTATTCGCATACAAAAAAAATTACTTACAAACCACCCAACTTTTATGTCTTAGGAAACAAAAAAAGAAGATTTACATGTTTACCACCTTTTCTCATACATTTACATTTTCACCACCTTATTCTCATATCATTACACGCCCAATCCTTAGGTTCGTTAAAAACAAAAAAAAAAGGAAAATTTGCATATATACCATTAATCCTTCTGTACTTCCATGTCTTCTAATTCCTACATTTGTAGTTACACGCATGCCACCTAATTGTTACGTATTTACACATTTAACACCTAAAGTTTCATATCCACATGCATGTCACGCTACTCCTCGCGCATGCTTTATGTCTCACATATTTCCGTACATACCACCTCGTGCCCATGTATTTACACATCTACCACTCAAATCATGGATGTTGGCACGTTTACTACCTAAATAATGAATATTTTAGGTGCTTACCATTCAAATCATTAATAATTATACAACCACTTGTTTCCATGCATATAGAATTTTTCTTGGATTTACATGTCTACTATCTAAGCTTTTATATTTTTGCATCATACACCCAAACTTTGTTATTTTCATGCGTGCTACTCAATCTTTTTTTATGAACTTAGATATTTACTATTTAAAGTTTCATACTCACGTGCATGCGTCATAATTTTTTATGGATTTACATGTCTAAACTCCGATGATCTTTATGTATGTCGTTCGAAAACGTCTAAGAAAATTTTTTTTTTTGACTTGTTAGGTGCAAAACAACACAGGCTTAGGGGAAGATGAGATCGTCGTGGCACCTACGTTGATAAATAGAAAACTAAGGGGTTTTTTTGATTTAAATAATTACAGAAACTTTAAAAAATTCATAACTTGGTGCAGAAGAATATTAAAAATAAAATGAATATACTCCAATGCTCAGTAAATTGACGAGAATAATGTGAACAAATTTTTTTTTTTAAATGTGCTTTAGTTAATTGAATGGATTAACATTGAAAAATTTTTATTTTTGAACTAAAATAATTCTGGAAGATAAAATTAAAATAAATAAAAAAATGCACACTCTTCTCTGGTAATTTAATTAGCCAATGAATAGCAATTCAACAAAGTTTTTTTAATAGTCATTTGGATTAAATTAAAGGAATTCTAAAGTTATACGCCCCAAGGGTAAAATGATAATTATGGAATTTTGAACCCCAATAAAATTTAAGATCAAAATAAAGGGTTAAAANACCAATGAATAACAATTCAACAAAGTTTTTTTAATAGTCAATTGAATTAAATTAAAGGAATTCTAAAGTTATACACCCCAAGGGTAAAATGATAATTATGGAATTTTGAACCCCAATAAAATTTAAGATCAAAATAAAGGGTTAAAGNTACTACTAGGGACAACCTTATGTGAAAATCTATTGTTCTCTTTCTCCTACTAAAATGTTTTTTGCTAACCTTTATCAGTTTAGTGATTGGAGATGGGGGCATGTTATTTGGAATCGTCTTATTTCTCCATCCATTTCATTCTTTTTGTAGAGATTTTTTTCTCAAAATGCTACCATTAGATGATATTTTGAAGCTTAAAGGTTTGAAATTAGCATCCCAATGCTATTTATGTAAAAGAGATTCTAAAATTATTACATATCTTTTCTTTAGTTTCCCTTTTGCTGCAGATACTTGAAACATTTTGGGCAATCATTTTGCTATAAATTGGTTGAATTCCTCTTTGATTGTTGATTTTCTTAATGTTTGGAGAGATGCAACTTAGGTTGATAAGAAGTTGTTTTGGTTTCCTCTTGTGTCTCTTTGGTTCATTTGGGTGGCGAGAAATGACACTAAATATGACAATTCTAGGTGTGCTCCTTCTGTTACTGTTTCTAATATTATTGCTCATTTTCATCGAGCATGTCGTGCTATCTGCTTACATGGTACTGCTGATCATTCTAAATTAGGTAGGAAGGCCATCTTCATTAGATGGCAACCCCCAACTTTAGATTGGGTCAAATTCAATTTTGATGGTAGTTGGATTCCCGACGCGGCTGGTGCCGGGGGGGGTTCTTCGGAACCATTCTGGACAATGTTTGTGTTTCTTACTTCTCTGAACCTGGCCTCATCTCCTTTGGAGACTGAAAGTTGGGCTTTTTTATTAGCTCTACAGGTTGTAATTCACCTCAAAATTTACAAGATTATTTTTTAGACAGACTCTCAAATCCTTATTGATGTGTTCTGTAGGGCTTCTAAGCCTCGGTGGAATTTTATTCATACTATGAATAGAATTTGGGATACTATACATAGATACAACTTGAATATACAAATATCCTACATTTATAGAGAAGGCAACTCTCCTGCGAATTGGTTAGCTCGTATGGGCAGAGATGCTAACGAGGCTGTAAGTGGGATTGGTTAGCTCGTATGGGCAGAGATGCTAACGAGGTTGTAAGTGGGATCTCTCCCCTTCCACTGCTTCATATTCTTCTTAATGGGGACATACTTGAAACTCCATATATCATATTTTAGTTTGGTTAACTTTTCAGCTTCTCTGGAACGTTTTGCATTATTTTCCTCTAGGGTGTTTATGTGTTTTTCTCCTTTTGGTAATCATTTTATGGCTTGCTTTTGAAGATTGGGTTTCGTCTTGGGCTTCCTGCTATATAATTTCTGGTTTTTAATTCATTTGATCAGGTTCTGGGCGTGGGGGTCTTGTTGATTCTTGTGGTTGGGTTCTTTTTGTTGGTTATGATGAAATCCTGCAAGACTCTATATTTCTTATGAACTTACGCATCTTTGGATGGAGTGTGTGGTGCTTGTTTTTTTACAAAAACTTTGCGAGCTTTGGAAGTCTCCAGGGGGAATGTTCGATGCTCTAGCTTTTATCTTACTCCGTCGGGCGAAGTTTGCTTCTCTTTTTGTTCTTCAGCGAATGTTGATTTTTTGGTCTTCTGTGTACATGTAATTTTTGGGTATACTTCTTTTGCTTGACATACTTTTTGGGATACATGTATTTTTGGGTATTCTATACCTTTTAGTTTTTTTTTCTTCTTTTTTGTGTGGAGTTGTTTTGTGGATAATGGAACCCCTAAGACCTCAATGTATTTTCTTTTTGCTTTTGGTTTGGGATCCATTTTTCCTCTAATATTTTGTAACTTCTCTTTTAATTAATGCGTAAGGAGCCACGAGCTGCTCTTTTATTAATATGTATGTATGTATGTATGTATATATATATATATATATTANAATTAAAATTATTAATTAAAAAAATAGAATAAAAATTATTAAATTGGATTCAAATGATGTTTTAAAGTAAACAATAATTTTTAAATCTTGTTCCAATTGTTAACATCTTATGGCTATGTGATTAGGGTTGTTAAAACGGCTCTTTGTTCGTGAACGGCTCGTGTTCGGCTCGCTAAGCAAACGAGCCGAACACGAACACACCTTTTGAACTCAAAATATAAATGAACGAAACACGAGCTAAGTCTGGGCTCACTCGTGTTCGACTCATTTACACCCCTAATAATCACTATGAAGTTCATTCAGAGTGGCTGAAGGGCGAGCAACAGTACCTGAGTAGATGGTCTTGAAGCAGAGGTAGATGGAATATCTGAACATCCACCCCTAGACCTCAATCCAATATGTAGCTTGTATACATGCACATTGNTGAACAAAACACGAGCTAAGTCTGGGCTCACTCGTGTTCGACTCATTTACACCCCTAATAATCACTATGAAGTTCATTCAGAGGGGCTGAAAGGCGAGCAACAGTACCTGAGTAGATGGTCTTGAAGCGGAGGTAGATGGAATATCTGAACATCCACCCCTAGACCTCAATCCAATATGTAGCTTGTATACATGCACATTGGTCCTGCTAATGGGTTTAAGAGCTTGTAAATGGGTTTAAGAGCTTGTAAAATCTCTTCCCATCTCTCATATCCTACTCCTGATTGCTGGCATAAAGTAAAAATTTGGGCAGGGTATCTTAAACCTCCAATGGTTCCACCTTTAGAAAAAATGAGGATATTATGATAAATCAGAGAGCCAATATTTATAGATTTTATCGGTTGAATACAAAAGTTCAAGGCTACTCTCTCCTTAGTAACCTCATTAAGATGATTGAAAGGAAGAAGTCGTGTAGAAATGAAATAGTGACATACCTTGGAGGGCGCATTTAACATTGAGACAGAAAAGTTTACCGTGTGGTCATTCTTAACTTTCCAAACTCCCCTTCCATCAGTCAGAAATGAAATAGCCTCATTCAACTACAACTCAGTAGGCTCAAATGAAGAGTAATTGCAGTTTGTTAATCCGACAACTCGTAAAGAGTGTTGATCCGCTCTAGTGTAAACTCTACACTTCTTCCTCGAACAAATATATGATCATCAGAGGCTTTTCAGAGGTTGGAATAAAATTTTCGTACAATAAAGATAACTTCTATACCAATGAAGTAGCAGAGGCTTTCCCAATGTTGGGTCACAATCAAATTTTCAACACTTCCTTCGGGATTGAAGAAAGCTCGCACTTGAATCAACTTCTTAGAAGTGAGTTGATCATTGTATCTGTACTGAGCTTTTATATTGACGAATTTCATATAATCAAAGGTGACTCTTCTTTTCCTCCTCTTTGTCTCAAGAGCCATGATAATTCTTAAAATTCACAATAATTCCAAATAAATTTCAAATAAAAGTTCTATGAACTCCTAAAAATCAAAATCAAAGCAAAGAAACTTAACACGACGGATCCTTCACTATTTTCTTCCAAATCTTTGATTTTTTTGTATTTCGATAATGTAGAAGAAATCCATGGTGAAAAATAAAATTTTCTAAGCCAAAGTGAAGCTCTTACCAGGAAAAGAAGAAATCTAACGTTTACACTGCACAAAATCACCTTAAAAACAAATGAAATGATGCCATAAGGTGATGGTTCAGTATTGTTTTCTAAGAAGAAGATGAGCCAAGTGTAAAAATGGTGAAAACAAGCCAATTTCACGATTTTAGACCGTGATTGGGCGATTCAGTCGAATTGGTGCTNTCAAATGAAATGATGCCATAGGGAGATGGTTCAGTATTGTTTTCTAAGAAGAAGATGAGCCAAATGTAAAAATGGTGAAAACAAGCCAATTTCACGATTTTAAACCGTGATTGGGCGATTCAGTCGAATTGGAGCTTAGGCGCCTAATTCCAGCTCTTAAGCGCCAGTTTTTCCAATGATTGGCGCCCATGCGCCAGATTTCGGCCCCTAGGTGCAAGTGCAAAAAAAAATCTTCTTTTATTTTGATAAAATGCGCATAACACCAACGCTCTCTAAACCCTAATTAGCCCTATTCAACTTAATTTTCATAATTAAACATTTTCCAACTTCCAATTTTCACAAACAACAAATAACTCACTTGTACATATAAATCGAAAAAATTAAACAAACGAACTCATCGATAACTACACACTTAATATAGTGTTATAATCAAAACAACAAACATACTGGCGCTGCAAACTAATAAGCAAATACTAGCAGTCATTTACATAGACTCGATGACATTTAATAATAAAATTGCAACACAACACAGAAAAGCTCTTACAAATCCAAATTCAATACTTTTGAGCTACTATATGCTTTCATCCACAACACTGTCCTTCTCTCTAAATTCACCCATCAACCGGTGGTGTACATACAAATTAAAGAAAGGACGGTAAAGAAATTAGGCTGTCAAATCATCCTCGATCCAATCGTTTTTTATTAAACATTCGTACTTTTGCCTCTACAATAAGTGCAGTATGATATGATTGTTGTTTGATATGTCAATCCAGATGGTCAAACTGATCAGAGATGTTGTTGATCCTGTTCATAATAATAGTCATCTCCTTTTCCAGCTTCTTAATCTTTTTTAAGATAATAGCAAGGTTATCCGGTAGTTGGGATCGAGAAAATGATGTTGAATTCTGAGAAGGCCGGTCCATAGAAGTATTTCGTTTTTGGGTTTGATTGCTGAAAAAGTGGTCTGAACGATCCCGAATGCGAAACAAACTCCTCGATCGCGTCCAAAACGTCGACTTTACCTACGATGGACATTCATTTCACCACAATGCCAAGTTCAGACAAAAAATACTCAAAAGATGATTATAATATTATTATTGTTCTAATAATATAATATTATTATTATTATCATGTAGCTATAAAAAAAAAAATCATATCCTATTAAATGCATCGCATGCCTCCCCCCACCCCTCTCTCTATCTTATCTCACGCATGGGAGCCATCCTCCAAATCAACACCTTCTCTTAATGCAAGCCCCTCTTTCTCCCCCTTCTTTTGCTTCCTACTGCAGCGAACCCCCTCCTGAGAGCTTATCTCTGATGAACTCTTCCCGCAGGTGAGCCTCGATCAGGTAAGCCTCTCTCCCATCTTCCTTTCGTCTTTTTCTTCGTTGAACACAGACGAAAAAAAAGAAATGGAAACTTTACATACATACCACCCAATTACTTTATATTTGCACAAAAAAAAAAAGAAGGATTTACATATACACCACTCAATTTCTGTATTTGCACAAATAAATGAAATTAAAATTTACATACATACCATTCAACGCTTTTTATTTACAGCAAAACAAAAAGAAAGGAGAGAATTTTACATAGATGACACACAATTCTTGTTTATTTGTACCAAAATTTTTACATACATACCATCCAATGCCTACCTATTTGCATGCTAATAAATTTACTTACATACCACCCAATTCCTCCGTATTCGCATACAAAAAAAATTACTTACAAACCACCCAACTTTTATGTCTTAGGAAACAAAAAAAGAAGATTTACATGTTTACCACCTTTTCTCATACATTTACATTTTCACCACCTTATTCTCATATCATTACACGCCCAATCCTTAGGTTCGTTAAAAACAAAAAAAAAAGGAAAATTTGCATATATACCATTAATCCTTCTGTACTTCCATGTCTTCTAATTCCTACATTTGTAGTTACACGCATGCCACCTAATTGTTACGTATTTACACATTTAACACCTAAAGTTTCATATCCACATGCATGTCACGCTACTCCTCGCGCATGCTTTATGTCTCACATATTTCCGTACATACCACCTCGTGCCCATGTATTTACACATCTACCACTCAAATCATGGATGTTGGCACGTTTACTACCTAAATAATGAATATTTTAGGTGCTTACCATTCAAATCATTAATAATTATACAACCACTTGTTTCCATGCATATAGAATTTTTCTTGGATTTACATGTCTACTATCTAAGCTTTTATATTTTTGCATCATACACCCAAACTTTGTTATTTTCATGCGTGCTACTCAATCTTTTTTTATGAACTTAGATATTTACTATTTAAAGTTTCATACTCACGTGCATGCGTCATAATTTTTTATGGATTTACATGTCTAAACTCCGATGATCTTTATGTATGTCGTTCGAAAACGTCTAAGAAAATTTTTTTTTTTGACTTGTTAGGTGCAAAACAACACAGGCTTAGGGGAAGATGAGATCGTCGTGGCACCTACGTTGATAAATAGAAAACTAAGGGGGTTTTCTGATTTAAATAATTACAGAAACTTTAAAAAATTCATAACTTGGTGCAGAAGAATATTAAAAATAAAATGAATATACTCCAATGCTCTGTAAATTGACGAGAATAATGTGAACAAAAATTTTTTTTTAAATGTGCTTTAGTTAATTGAATGGATTAACATTGAAAAATTTTTATTTTTGAAATAAAATAATTCTGGAAGATAAAATTAAAATAAATAAAAAAATGCACACTCTTCTCTGGTAATTTAATTAACCAATGAATAACAATTCAACAAAGTTTTTTTAATAGTCAATTGAATTAAATTAAAGGAATTCTAAAGTTATACACCCCAAGGGTAAAATGATAATTATGGAATTTTGAACCCCAATAAAATTTAAGATCAAAATAAAGGGTTAAAGGGTAATATTGATAATAATTGATTCTCTAAGATGACTGAAACACAAAGGGTTAAATGATAGAAACCAACTCATGATATTTTTTTAAAGAAGGGTAAAAGTGTAATTTCTCCAATTATTTAGGGTTAGGAGATGATTAAGTATGGAAGATTCTCAAGTGAGGGGCTTGAGAAAGGAAGACAAGGAAGACAATAATTAACTAACTTGAAGCCTCAGATTAATGGTTAAGCATGATATAAAGTTTAATAAGGATTAACATCACTTTACTTGACTTTTAAAATTACAAATCTATCCTTAATAATCTAAGAGCTTGATAGCGAGCTAAGATTGATCTGAAACTGTTTAAAGGGATTATAAAAGTAAGAACATAGTTTTTCATAAGCACTACAAGCTCAATTTCAATTAAAAAAGAGTAAAACTTTCTTAAGTAATCAAACTCATACTTGGGACGATCACCCATTCAAGCATCGAATAAATAGCTGATAGGCTACTTATGAGTTAATTAAGATATAGTGAACATAACTTAAAAGATATTAATTCAATTCGGATGGTTTAATTAACGGTCTAGTAAGACTAAAATGAACTTAAAATGATCTAGAAGATTCCAAGTTTGTACAGAGTAATTCTTTAAACATCCTTGGGTGATTCTAGATATTTTAAAGGTCATCTGCATCTGTCATGATTTGTTGAAGAAAACCATCCTGAAAACCCAAACGATCATTGAAAATCAGACGAACCCCTAAGGACCCACCAAGTTATGGTTCAGGACCCGATAATGTACACAAATTAATAGAAATACCCAAAACTACTTATCCTACATTAACAACCGAATGCTCAAGGATTTAAATCTTTTTTAAGGTATTTAAACCAACTTTAGCCTGCCCAGGACACTTGAACAACAACGAAAACAAACCTAAAACATTGAAACATACAAGGTAAAACTTCTTGAACCTTAGACTTTAAGACTGTCTCTTCAACAAAGAGCTTGGAGCTAACACCGTGGGCAGCATGACATAAATGTACATAAAAACGACTTCGAGAGAGTAATGATGCACAAAAAATATATGCATTTTTAGACCTATATTTTATACTCATTTTTGGTGATATTGCGCTTTAAAGGAAGATATTTTTCATGTTTTATTGCTGCATGTTGATGATTTTTAGCACTTGAAGCAAAAAGGAAGCAAAAAAAATGAAATTTGGAGTCAAAATGACATTTTGGAAGAAAAACTCAGTGCCGACGACGCCAGCATGAAGGAGGAGTCCAGAATAGCAGGGGCGCTAATGACGCCAAACTGGGCACCGACGACGCCATTTGAAAGAGAGCACAAGAAATAAATCAGACCACGGGCACTAACGACACCATCATGGGTGCCGACGTCGCTAATGACAGTGTTGGGCAAATTTCTAGAAGATTCGATGAATCTGGACACTTTTTGAAGAGTTATTGGATACTCCTCTTGGAAAACTGACATTATGCTTATTTAGAGTGAAAATTGATCAGAAAAAGGGGGGCTAGAGTGTTATTGAGTTTTCAGGAGTGTTCCAATTTGTGTATTGTTTAGTGTGGTGAGTCTAAGTGTGATTTCTCCTAAGAGTTGTTAGAGAGGAAGAGAAGTGAGAGATTTCTTCTTCCCTACATCTTTGAAGATAAAATCAAGAGTCTTGTAAAGAGAGAAAGAGTCCAATAGAGGCTAAAAGGGATTTGCTTTGAGGAAGAGTTAAAGATAAGTAGTGTTTGTTTATTATTGTTGTATAAACTTTCTTTTATTCATGAAATTTGTATTTGGTCGTATATTTCTCATAAAGTCTGAGTAGTTTTCTTTGTCTTTCTCCCTACTCTGAGATATGGCGAAATGAAGAGATAGTTTTAATGTGCCAATTTTAAAATATAAAATAAATTGTGATGATTTTTCACTCCGTTCTTAATTTACTTTTTGATTTGGCAAATTAAAATGTTAACATCTGTTGTGCAACATACTATCTAAAAAATGTAGTATGAGTTTTACAACAAAGTGAAAATCACATTTGATTTCATGGAGTGTTCCGTTCATGGAATTAAGTGCAAATAAATAGAAAAATATGTATTATTGGGCGAAGAATTGGAGATTCTAGGGTGACAGACTAAAATCCCCAATTTGGTCTTAGTGTTTAAGAACTAAAGCGAAAGTTAGTCTTTAGAGGAAGGGAAGTAGGAGCTATAGAGTGAGAGTCGGTATCCTCCCAACCTAACTACAAATTTAGAGGCTAAACCTGAGAGTAGCCAATGATTCTCTATTACACTTGATTAAGGGTAGAGAATTAAAATTGCTTCTATTTGGTAAAATACAAATTCAAACCATTTCTCTTTCATTTAACCAAAGATGCTTTCTCATATTAGATAACTTCAGCACAAAAACATAGTTTGGTAGTTATTGTTTAGCTTTGCTTTATAGTTTTGTCAGTAGTTGATAATTTAGTTCTGATAACACCTTAAATGTTCGAATAGTGTAGTAGATTTTCTTTATTGTTGTGAATTTCCTAATTTAAATTTCCATTTCAAATTTAAACATTCATCGTGGGATTGATATTTGGGGTTTAAATAGAAAGTTTTGTACTACTTGATAACGATACATATACTTGCGTAAAATCCCAACATAAATTGCTTCAATTTCTTATTCATAAAATAACAAACCAATTTTTTGGCGTTGTTGCAAAGCGGATTCAACTTTATTAATTTTACACAACTATAATTTTCGAGATCAAGTTTTTGGCACTGTTGTTGGGGATTGAAATCTTCAAGTAGTGGTGTTAACTTAATAAATATTTGCATATAAAAAATCACGATCAAGTTTTTAGCGCCGTTGCGTGGGAGGGTAACAATAAATTAAATAGATTTGGTAAATTAGGAAATTTAGTGATACAATAAAATAAATAAAATAAAAAAATTAAGAAAATAAAAAATCATAAAAAAATATCATAAAATATAATACTTTTAAAAAAAAATTCTTTGTTTATTATATTTATTTATGTGTAGCATTGGATCTGAAGGTTTGGTACCTTACGATTNGAAAATATCATAAAATATAATACTTTAAAAAAAAAATTCTTTGTTTATTATATTTATTTATGTGTAGCATTGGATCTGAAGGTTTGGTACCTTACGATTCAGAATTAGAACGCACTATTAAAAAAGTTTAAAAATAACAAAAAAAATTAAAAATTTGAACAAAATGACAAATAAGTTAGATAATCAAATAAATGAAAATCGACAAAGTCCTCTAACAAATTATGTTAATCCTACAGTAGATGAACTTCACTTGACTATTCAGAATCTTGGTGTTGCTGGTAATTATTTGAGCTTAAATATGTTATTATCCAAAAGGTATAAAATAATCAGTTTTAAGGAATACCTACTGAAGATCCTAACTTACATCTTGCTAGTTTTCTTTAAATATGTGCTATTTTTAAATGTGATGGAGTGTCTAATGATGTTATTAGGCATAGACTTTTTTCTTTTTCATTAACGGACAAAGCTAAAGCTCAGTTAAATTCATTAGCACATGATCTATCAGAACTTGGGGAGAACTATCACAAAAAATTTTAGCTAAATATTTTCCACCCTAAAAAACTGTTAAGCTAAGAAACGATATTACATCTTTTTTTTCAGTTCGAAGAGGAATCAATATATGAAGCTTGAGAAATATTTAAGGATCTCCTTAGAAGATGTCCACACCATGCTTTACCAGATTGGTTAATAATTTAAATTTTTACAATGGAATAGTAGGATCACTTAGATCGATTATAGATGTTGCTGTAGGTGGATCATTAATGTTAAAACCTTTTGATGAAGCATATTCTTTAATAGAGGAAATGACTACTAATAATTTTCAATGACCCTCTGAACGTGTAAATCCAAAGAGAATAGCTAGTATTCATGATTATGATGCAATGTCTATTTTAGCATCTTAAATTTTCACTATATCAAAGAAGATTGATTAAATTGGAGTGAACTATTCTCACATACCACCAGTGTTAGAGGAAAATTCACTAGAATAGATAATTGATGCTCAATCATCTTATGAAACTATGAATGTTATAAATAATATAAATAATAATCCCTATTCTAATTATTACAATCCTGGATGGAAAAATCACCCTAATTTGAGTTGAAATAATTATAATAATTCGGTGAACCCCTCAAAAAATTCAAATAACCAAGGGAATCCTAATTATAAACTATGGAAGAAGTAATGTTGAACATGAGAAATCAAATACAAAATGAAGGAGCTGCAATTATGAATACTCAAAATAAATTAGGACATATTACTGCTGCACTTAGTAACAGACCTTCCAGAATTCTTCCTAGCACTGTTGAAGTTAATCCAAAAGATGAGAATAAGGAGCAGATTAAAGCTATTCAATTACAAAGTAGAAAAGAAGTAGAGGTAAGAATCTAAAGAGAAACTAAAGTTGAGAAGGAGAAGGTAGAAATTAAAAGCAACAATGATGAAAATCAACCAATAAAAAATTCATTAGAAAAATCATCACATCCATTTCCTCAACGATCGAAGCAGAAGAATAAAGATAAACAATTTACAAAATTTTTTAAAATCCTTAAAAAGTTAACGATAAATATTCCCTTCATTGAGGCTTTGGAACAAAGGTCAAGTTATATGAAATTTATGAAGGATATACTAAACAAGAAGAAGAAGTTTGCAGATCACGAGACTGTTGCACTCAGTGAAGAGTGTAGCACAATTATGCAGAAAAAGCTTCCTGAAAATTTAAAAGATCCTGGTAGTTTTACTATACCTTGTGCTATTGGTGAATTTTTTTTTTGGAAAAGTCTGATGTGATCTAGGAACTAGTATTAATCTTATACCGCTATCAATTTTTAAATGTTTAGATTTATGAGAGATTTCCCCTACTACTGTAACTCTTCAGTTAGTTGATCAATGAATACCTTATCCTAAAGGATTTATAGAAGATGTATTAGTGAAAGTGGATAAATTTATTTTTCTTGTAGACTTTATTGTATTAGATATAGAGGAAGATAAAGAGATTCTTATTATTTTGGGGAGACTATTTCTTGTAACATGGAGAACTATGATAGATGTGCAAAAAGGAGAATTAATAATAAGAGTCATGATCAAGAAGTAACATTTAATATAGCAAACACTATGAAATATCCTGCGATAGAAAAAAATAATGAATGTTTTACAATGGAAGTTACTGATTATCTAAGTAATGAGCAATTTAAGGGAATGTTTGAAGACAAATTAAGGCAAGAAGAGAATTATGAGAATGAAAATTTAGATTATGTTAAGGACAATTTTGAAATTTTGGACCTTTTGGAAATGAATAATAAAAATCTTATTCCTTTAAGTATTAAAGCACCTGAACTTGAACTAAAAATATTACCTGCCCGTTTAAAATAGGTGTTTTTAGGAAATTCATCTACATTGCTTGTTATTATATTATATGATTTAATTGAAATTCAAGAACAAAATTTAGTAGGAATGTTGAAAAGATATAAGAAGACCTTTGGATGGACTTTAGCAGATATTAAATGAATTAATCCTTCAATTTGCATGCGTAGAATTCTATTAGATGAACAATATGAACATAAAAGCTGATCCTCAGAGGAGAATAAACCCAATAATGAAAGAAGTTGTTTAAAAAGAAATCTTAAAAAGGTTAGATGTTGGAATTATATATCCTATTTTAAACACTGCTTGGGTAAGTCAGATTCACTGTGTTCTAAAGAAAGGAGGAGTGACAGTTGAAGTAAATGAGAAAAATGAATTAATTTCAATAAGACAAGTTATTGGCTAAAGAATTTGTATAAACTATAGAAAATTAAACATAGCAACAGGAAAGATCATTTTCCTTTACCATTTCTAGACCAAATGTTGGATAGATTGACAGGGCAAAAATATTATTGCTTTCTAGATGGATATACCAGGTATCATTAAATTTTGATTGCTCCTGAGGATCTAGAGAAAACAACATTTATAAGTTCATATGGAACATTTGCTTTTCGTAGAATGCCTTTTGGAACATATAACGCACTTGCAATATTTCAAAGATGTATGATGTTAATATTTTGTAATTTAATTGAACATGGAATGGANAGAGGAGTGACAGTTGAAGTAAATGAGAAAAATGAATTAATTTCAATAAGACAAGTTACTGGCTAAAGAATTTGTATAAACTATAGAAAATTAAACATAGCAACAGGAAAGATCATTTTCCTTTACCATTTCTAGACCAAATGTTGGATAGATTGACAGGGCAAAAATATTATTGCTTTCTAGATGGATATACCAGGTATCATTAAATTTTGATTGCTCCTGAGGATCTAGAGAAAACAACATTTATAAGTTCATATGGAACATTTGCTTTTCGTAGAATGCCTTTTGGAAGATATAACGCACTTGCAATATTTCAAAGATGTATGATGTTAATATTTTGTAATTTAATTGAACATGGAATGGAAGTATTTATGGATGATTTTTCTGTATTTAAAACTTCATTTAGATTATGTTTAATTAATTTAGAAAAAGTTCTAGAAATATGTGAAAAAAATCAACTTAGCGCTAAATTGGGAAAAATGTCAACTTATGATTGTAAGAGGAATTGTACTTAAGCATAAAATTTCTGAAAAATGACATGGAAGTAGATCCAACAAAAGTTCAAGTTATGGAGAAATTACCTCCTCTTACTACGATTAGAGGGGTAAGGAGTTTTCTAGGATATGTTGATTTCTACAGGCGTTATATAAAAAAATTTCAAAAATTATTAAGCCATTATGCCAACTTTTAGAAAAGGATACGAAATTTAATTTTAATGAGGAATGCATAACTACTGAAAAAAAATTAATCACTGCTCCTATAATAATTTCACCTGATTGCGAGAAACCATTTAAAATAATGTGTGATGCTAGTGATCATGCTATTGGAGGTGTTTTATGGCAGGAAAAAAATTTGCGTATATAAGACGTACGCAGCGATACATGCGTCCTCCAACGGGCTATTGACAAATCAGCACAGTCGGTCCCACCGCATTCATTCAGACGCGACCAGTCGACCCGACCCGCTCAATTATAACCGAGTTATAACTGAGAGGTACAGGATTTATAACCGAGAGGGCCATTACCGCGGTACCGCTCGGATAACAGGCTTGTAACCTTCCAGTAACCTCAAAACGAATGAACCGTGTTTATAACCTCGCTGTAACGAAGACGTAACATAGCGTCGTGTAGCCAAGAAAAATAAACGAGCTATAACTGATTTGTAACCGAGAGTTCATACCGCGTGTTGTAACCTAGAGCTATAACTGAGCTGTAACCGACACAGTAACTCCGCTGCATGCTGTACCGAGGCTGTGTNGAGAAAAATAAACGAGCTATAACTGATTTGTAACCGAGAGTTTATACCGCGCGTTGTAACCTAGAGCTATAACTGAGCTGTAACCGACACAGTAACTCCGCTGCA
>JXCR01147711.1:4309-27481 GCA_002079205.1 Phalaenopsis hybrid cultivar
ATCAACTACAATTCCTTGTTGTATTTAAACATTGCAGCTTAGTCCAAGTTCTTAGTTTTGTTTGTTGGAGGAAGATTTCAACTTCAGAAAATAGATGGGGAAGAAATAGAGAAGAAAAACGCATATAGATGGCAAACCAAGGATGCCGACATCTCTACAAATTAAGAGGAGGGGGAGAAGAAAAAAGACAGATCTCCCCATCCTCTTTAATTGTGAAACACCTCGTTTCATCTCCTCAAGAGAGTTGAATGGAGGGAGATGAAGCGAGGGGCCGGGGACGGAAGAGGTGAGTTCGTTCTATAAATCTGTAAGAGACGGAGGTGAGATCGAGAGAATTCGTAGCAGACGTCAACTTCAACCGTAAACAGCTTACTAGGGGAGCCATATGAAGGCAGTAACATAAACAACGCGTGCAAGCTTGTGCTTCGCCATACTAGATGGTGCGTCGAAAGAAGAAGACGATAGTGGGAGCGTCGAACTTGCTGCTTGGATGATCCTGCATACTAAGGAGCCGGAGGAGAAGAAGCCGAAGAAGGAGAGAGGTTATTACGGTTTTTACCTATAGTGTGAAGCCTATCTTGCTCGACCAAGCCTTAGCAGAGGAAGAGGAGTTCTGTGCGTGCGTAAGGGTGCTCAACCGATATATCAAGGGGGTAACAGTTAATTTTTCAATTAAATTTTTTANTGGTTTTTACCTATAGTGTGAAGCCTATCTTGCTCGACCAAGCCTTAGCAGAGGAAGAGGAGCTCTGTGCGTGCGTAAGGGTGCTCAACCGATATATCAAGGGGGTAACAGTTAATTTTTCAATTAAATTATTTAATTTAAATTTAAATGCATTAGAAATCAGGATTGAAGCTATTAAGTCTAAAATTTGGGGGATGATAGAAGTTAACATTTGTGAAAGATAACCAAGATAGTTGAGATAAATGTTAGGGTTTAATGTTATTTAGGTTTTTAATTATAATAATGGAATTGCATTTAAAGAATTTAAATGGATTTTATTTTGTTAATCAAAACAGTAAAGCAGGAAAGAAGAATTAACAATCATAAATGAGAGGTTAAAAGAGGATCCTGAAGGAATTGTCGACTTTGCAATAAGAGGATTTGAGGTAAAGTCTTAATTATGCATTTAATATATGTTGATTCAACTCTTAAGATAATGTTAACCTGAAATTATGTTTATTTATGTTAGGAAGTCTAGCAAGAAAGACTTTGGGCTCATTTATGTGAGTAAGGGAGAAGTGCTAATAATAAGAATTTATTCAGGTAAACCGCAAATTAAGAGTTATTTTACTTTTAAATAAATGAATATCAAATTTTGATCATAAGATAAACTATTTATCTCTAATAATTAAATAATAAATTATGTCAAATAAAGATATTAAATTATGGTGATACGTTAATAATACTACATAAATTAAGTGTTGGATTTAAATATATTTATATTTGTATCAAATTTCATTTGTAAATTATTTATTTTAATTATAAATAATGATAAATCATTTAGTTAATTTACTAATAATAATACTTTATAATTAATGATAGATATTCTATTGTAGAAAAAATATTAGAACTTTAAAGCAAGTAAAAATCATCTGAAAGCAAGGTGCGAGCTTATGTTTTTATGCTATTGTAACATTTTTGCTTATTATAAACCAAATGAATTAACTGTCACTGTCACTGGTTATATTTGAATCATTGCAAACTCACGATTGATTATTCTATTGAATTTTTATTCATATTGTAGGAATGATGTGTACTTAGTATTTTTTTCATAATTATTTAATTTTATACAAATATATTACAAATGAGAATGAAATAATCATTATCAGATGATGAAGTCACTTTTTTATGGTACTAGTAGGGGAATACTAATATACTCATGCACATAAAAAAAATGATATTGATATTAAAGTACCTTAAATGATACAATTATAGATGGTCTCCAGTAACGGTTGCATAGGTATCAACAAGATATTGATATGTAAATGATATAGTAAGACATGATTGTTTAGAATTAATTTGAATGATCGTATTAGATAGTACAATCATTCATATGTTTTTGATTGACTTACATAAAGTTTAATTGTCATACATATTTTCTTATTTGTCATTTTGATACTATAGTTAGGAGTACAAATATTAACAGACTATAGTTAGCTCACTATTATTTTAAGCTAACATTTCATATTTAATTATCTGATATAAAAGATGAGTGATAAAAGAGAAAATGTTTGTGAAAGATGTAGACAACCAATAATTAGGTAAATTTAATTGTAATTTAATATTTATTTTCATGTAGTGGCTTTTTCATTTTTTAAAATTTTAGTTATAGAAAATAAAAATAGAAAAATTTAATTCCCAGTGTATGACTATCTGACCACTTTTGTCACTACTTGACACGTAGTTTGGAATTAACCAAGACGGGCGTCGGGCCGTGACAAAAGTGGTATCAGAGCTAAGTTTTAAAATTAATGCAATATTGATGAAAGAGCCAATAAGATAATTATAAGAAAATTTTAAATAATAGTAAAATAAAAAATTTAAGTCAACTCAAACTAATAATTCAGGAAAGAGATATACCCGAATGTTAGAAGAAGGGAGTTCAATAAAAAATGATGAAGTACAACCTATTATAAATGTGAACATGAATGTCCTAATCCAGATGATGACGGCGATGACACAATTGATTCAGGACTCTAGATCACAGATTACTGAGAATAAGATGATTGTTGTGGATAACTAATTAAAGATATTTCAAAATTTGCGTTCACCATTATTTAAGGGAACTGAAGATTTGATTTAAACAAAGAATTGACTAATGTGAATTAAGAAGATATTAGATAATATGACTTATTTGGATGAAACAAGAGCATCATTAGCCACATTTGTGCTGGATGGAGAAGCTGAAATGTGGTGGCGCTGGCAGCGTTAGAACGGAATAAGAGACATACCTAACATGATGGTGAGTTAGGAGAAATTCGTGGAGCTATTCAAAGAGTGGTTTTTACCCCTATCTGCTTGAAGACAAATGCAGGACAAATTTATTCGATGATAGAAGGAGAGAAGACAGTCATGCAGTACGTAGCAGAATTCACTGCAGTGTTGAGGTATGCGCCATAGTTAATCGTTACTATAGAAGAAAAGAGCTACACATTTATTTCGAGATTAAAGGAATCAATCAGACAGCCGTTGGTGTCTTGAGATAGATGAATACTCAGTTTTAGTAGAATGAGCTCGAAAAGTGGAGACCGATTATCAGCTTACTCAGAAGTGTAAAGAGACGTACAAGAGGAAGAGTATGCCTATTTCTAGTCGATTACATCAGGGATCGATTTTAAGCCGATATCTTTTTTCTTTAGTTATGAATGCTCTTACTGGACGTTTACAGGAGGATGTACCTTGGTGTATGCCTTTTGCTAATGATATCCTTCTCGTGGATAAGACGAGAGAGAAAGCTCAGGAAAAAGTTGAATTATGGAGGTCTACATTGGAGTCTAAAGGCCTTCATTTGAGTAGAACTAAAACTGAATAGAAGGAATGTAATTTTAGTAGTAGTAGCTCTTGTGACAGAATTGTAACTATGAGTGATCAAATTATTAAAAGGTGTAAACACTTCAGATATCTCAGGTCTATTGTTCAAAGTGATGGTGATATAGATGAGGATGTTATTAGTAGAATTCAAGTTAGTTGGTTGAAGTGGAGGACTGCTTCGGGCCTTTTGTGTGATAGAAATGTACCACTTAGATTGAAAGGAAAATTTTATAGGATGGTGATGAGACTGGCAATGCTCTATGACACTGAATTTTAGCCTTTAAAAGAGAAGCATAAAACTAAGTTAAGTGTTGCCAAGATGAGAATGATTAGGTGGATGAGTAGCTTTTCACGTAGAGACAAAATGTGAGATGAATATATCCGTGACAGGGTTGGTGTAGCTCTAGTGACAGACAAAATTAGACAGAGTCGTCGTAGATGGTTTGGTCACATTAAACGTCGACCATCTGATGATCTGATTAGGAGAGTAGATGTTTTAGATTCGACTTATGTTAAGAAAGGCAGAGGTAGTCCTATAAAGACTTGGGCTTATTGTATAAAAATGATCATAATTTATTAGAATTAGATAAAAATATGACACTCAATCAGACAGGATGGAGAAAAAGGATTCATGTAACCGACCCACTTAGTGAGATAAAAGTCTATTGTTGTTGTTGTAGCTCCTACCTAAGTTCAACCAAGACAACCTGTTTGACTTCGTGTTTATTCTCTTACTCATAGTGAGCCTGAAAAATCTACTCATCCTGATGGTGATAAGGTCTGATGAGTTTGCATTTTTCTTACATATGTGTGTTTTCCTAGCATATATTCTTGCTTCAGTAACTGTGTTATTTTACATATATTGTTATCTTGATTTTGTTGCTAAGAGTCTAGTTGAGCCGCATTGTATCAGGTATTTACTTTACAGTGATTACTTTTCATCTTAATGAATGACTTAGTTTTCATCATAAAATATATGGATAGTTAATGTTGACCTGCTTAATGAGAGATGACTTGTGGTCTGCTTATAAATTTTGAGGACAATTTTTATAAGTGGGGAAGATTTTAACGCATTGTGTCATCTCCTCGAGGGAGTCAATGAGAGGGAGATGAAGCGAGGAGTCGGGAACTCGGGGGGTGAGTTCATTCTATAAATCAATGTGAGACGGAGGCGAGATCTAGAGAATTCGTAGCAGACGCCGACTCCGATCGTGAAAGGATTACATGGGGAGCCGATTGACGCATATCAAGGCAGGAAGATAGACGCATGCAAGTTTGTACTTCGCCATACTAGTGGGTGCATAGGCGCTATCTGGAGTATTGAACTTTCTGCTCGAGCGATTACACACACTAAGAAGACGAAGGAGGAGAAGAAGCCTAAGGAGGAGGGAGGTTATTGCAGTTTTTCCCTGCCGTGTGAAGCCTATCTCGCTCAACCGAGCCTTAACAGAGGAAGAGGTGCTCTGTGTGTGTGTAAGAGTGCTTGACCGATATATTAAGGAGTTAATGGGGTTTGATTTAATCTTTCAATTAAGTTTTTTAATTAAAAATCTATATATATATATATAATTTATTTTTTAAATGTTAAATTTAAGTACACTTGAAATCATGATCGAAGCTACAAAGTCTCAAATTTGGGGGAAGATGGACGTTATTATTTGTGAAAGATATCAGGATAGTTANATGATTTAATCTTTCAATTAAGTTTTTTAATTAAAAATCTATATATATATATAATTTATTTTTTAAATGTTAAATTTAAGTACACTTGAAATCAGGATCGAAGCTACAAAGTCTCAAATTTGGGGGAAGATGGACGTTATTATTTGTGAAAGATATCAGGATAGTTAAGATAAATGTTAGGGTTTAATGTTATTTAGATTTTTATTTATATTAATGGAATTGCATTTAAAGAATTTATATGGATTTTGTTTTGTTAATCAAAATTTTAAAGCAGGGAGAAAGAATCAACAACAATAAATGAGGGGTCAAAAAGGATCCTAAAGGAATTGTTGACCTTGCAATAAGAAGAATTGAGGTAAAATTTCCATTATGCATCTAATTTATGTTGATTAAACACTTAAGATAAAGTTAATATGAAATTTTGTTAATTTAGGTTATGAAAACCAGCAAGGACCTTGGGCTCATTTATGTGCGTGAGGCAGAAGTACTAGCAAGAAGAATTTATTTAGGTAAAACCTAAATTAAGAGTTATTTTACTTTTAAATAAATTAATGTCATATTTTGATAATAAAATAAACTGTACATCCTTAACAACTAAATACTAAATTATTGTAGTGATAATTTAATAATACTACATTGAATAAGTGATGGATTTAAATAGATTTATATTAGTATCAAATTTCATAAAATGTTGTAAATTAAATATTTCAATTATAAATAATGACAAATCATTTAGTTAATTTAACAATAACAATACTTTATAATTGATGATAGGTATTTTATTGTAGAAGAGAGTTTAGAACTTTAAAGTAAGTAAAAATCACCTGAAAGCTATGTGAGACTCACGTTCTTGTGCTATAGCAATCTTTCTACTTCTTCAAGACCAAGTGCATTTACTGTCACTAATTATATTGAAATCACAGCAAACTCTTGATTTCTATTGAATTTTTGTTCATATTGTAGGAAGATGTATAATTAATTTTTTTTCATAATTATTGAATGTTATACAAATATATTGGTTGTTAAGCTAATGAGAATGAAATAAATATTATTAGATAGTGATTTTCATAGTATTCTTGCTTGTGCCTTCTTGGCTATGATAGAGTCACTCTTTTATAGTACTAGCGGAAGAACGCTAAGGTACATGTGCACGTACATGAAAAAGGATATTGATATGAAAATATATTAAATGATATAACTTTAGATGATGCTTTACTAACGGTTGTATATATATTAAAAATATATTGATATGTGAACGATACTGTAAGATATAGTGATTGTTAAAATTATATTGAATGATCATATTAGATAGTAAAATATTTCACATGCTCTTAGATTGATTTACTTAAAATTTAATTGCCATACCAATTATCTTTTTTGACATTGTGTTGCTATAGTTTATGAGTATGAATATTTAATGACTATAATTAGCTCACTGCTATTTTAAACTAACATTTCAAGTTTAATTAAGTGATATAAAAGATAAGCGATAGAAGAAGAAATGTTTATAGAAGATACGAGCAACCAATAATTAGATAAATTCAATTGTACAACTTTAATATATGTTTTTATACAACAGCTATTTCATTTATTAAAATGTTAGTTATAAAAAATTAAAATAGAAAATTTAATTCTCACTATTTGATCCTTTATTCCCACATTGGTTAATTCTAAGCTCCGGATCGAATCCTGACAATATACAATTATAATTAAATCATTAATAGTAATTTCTAACTAATTGGCTTCTCTTATTTATCTAATACAAGAACTAATTATCTAATAATATCATACCATTTTCCATTCCTTCAAAATGACTTTGTCCCCATGGTTGAGCAAGTTGTAGATAAGAATGGGAAGGTGGATGATGATGAAAAAAGGCGAAGATTGAACTGAGAGGATCCTCCGGAGATGAACTTGCGTCAAGCACTCTGATCGAATTTCTTCAGTGCATATAGACTGATACGTGAAAGATGGATTTATAGACTGGAGCATATCGTCCTCTGCCAAGTAGTTCTGATTGATTGCAATGTATGAGGCAGCGTTAACTTCACGGTAAGTGAACCTATGAAATCCTACTAATGCGTTTGAGATGGAAGAATTCTGAGTAGAAACAGGAGGTTTTGGAAGTGTGATTTCGGAGGTTTTTTCCTTTTTTGTGAACTATTTTCTAAAATATGACCAGACAAAAAAAAATATTGATATAATGGCAAGCACGGCTGTGTAGACCCCAAGAAGGATGTCATTATTTTTATGATTTTCAAACTATAAGAACTATAAACCTGGATATTTCAAAGCTCCAGCTTTTGATTACCAGATTGGTGTGAGAAACCGGCATGCAGAAAGAGAAGAAACTGCTCTCCAAGGTTGAATTTTTTGGCAAGTATGTGCTTCTTGGTTTGATTTCTTGGTTGAGGAAGACAGTCGGATATTTTTCCTTCCATGGCAAAATCCACGTGTAGGAGTCATTGTGATGCATCTTGCAAATTGGAGATTTGTAGGACGGAGAAGTTTTGGGAAGGAGATGTTGAAACACACTTTATGGATTGGAGATTGTTGAGATGTATCAAGAATTGAGTTTTTTGTTGCGAATAGAATCTTGGATGGATTGGTGCGAGAAGGATCTTGGATGGATTGATGTCTAGATCTTGCGAAGCTGAGGTGGTTTGCGATAAGGAGAAAGAATGAAAGCACCAATGATATAATTTCATTTTTAGAATCTTGATAAACGGTAATTTGAGGGCGTCTACAACTTCAAAATACAAGAAAAGAAAAAATAAAAAACAACAGACACAGATAGATGCAATTTGAGAATACCATAACTCTAGTAACTTGTATGAAGGGGAGAAGAAAAGAAACAAAGAATAGGAAAAAGCTTCTCATTTTTCCATTCCCTTCAATATCTCCAACTAGAGCTATTTATAGATACACAAGATTAATTAAATCATTAATAGTAATTTCTAACTAATTAATTTATCTTATTAATCTAATGTAGACTGAATTATCTAATAGTATCATATCATTAGAATGAGGAGAAGCTTGTCTCATTTTTCCATCTCCTTCAATGTCTCTAACTGGAGCTATTTTATAATTTACAAGATGATTAAATTAATAATACTAATTTCTAACTAATTAACTTATTTTGTTAACCTAATACAAAAGCTAATTATCTAATAATATCATATCATTTTCATTCAATAATTTGCATTGTTTTTAATATTGATGATCTGACCAGCAGCATATTCCTATAACTTCATAGCCCACCCAATGCCTGAGAGAGCTTTGTTTCTTTTGGTTGCCTGATGCTTTGTTCAATTTCAGGTTGAAGAAGTTTAAAGCAAATTCGGCCGAGGAAGTTTTCTTTCTTTCTTTCTTTCTTTCTTTTTTTTTTTAAAAAAACACTGAAAACTCGAGAAAATAATTGCCATGATCTCGAACTTGCGTGAAGCCTAATAGGCGTTTTGGGACAACATGCAGATGCATGGCCATTCTTTTCCTGTAGATTTTTTGCAGATGATAGAATTTCACTGTTAATGTTGATAATAAAGCTCTCTTTTTAAACATGAACTGAATCACCTCACTATTGCAAGCTCTATTTCATCATGAATTATCACATCAACGTCCCCATAGTTTCTAAGAATGTTTAAAAGGTTATTAAAGCAAGTACTTCAATGAGTTTATTTAATGTGATATTTTAACTTTACAGGAATAATACAAGATTTTTAGCTGTTCAACCCCTTATTGCATGCCAAAGAATCCCAAATTTGTTGTCTGCCACGAAAGATGTTTTATTTTGATAGGTAAGCAGGATCTTACAACTCATCCTGACAATCACAAAACTCTGAAACTTAACATTAGCTATAAACTAATACTTTACAGAAATCACTGTGAAGATTTATCAAAATGTAACTTCAAAGCCTAACCCAGACATAAAACAGGATGCTAAAACCCGTCTCTACTATCTATACACATTAGCAAAACTTAAAACATATCTGTATGATCAAAATTCAAAAAATTCTCATCGTCCATAAAGTCCGTGCCGTAACTCATGAAGGAAGAGTACAGCGCTGCTGGTAATCCATTGTGTTCTTGCCCAAACACCGCTGGTGTTTGCTCCCGCGCAGATTGTTCGAGCTCATCCTCAGGCGAAACGAAGTAGTCCGAAGCCGAATCGGCGGAGGNTGAGTACAGCGCTGCTGGTAATCCATTTTGCTCCAGCGCCGATTGTTCCAGCTCATTCTCAGGCGAAACAAAGTAGTCCGAAGCCGAATCGGCGGAGGTGAGATTGCTGATAACTTCTTCCTCGCCTTCTTGATTGAGCGATGGGAAAGAAAACGGAGTCCCTTTTTCCACATTTTCTCCGTTGCTGGATTCGAAGCTAATGACGCAGAGCTCTCTGGAAGGAGGAATCATGGCCTTGCTCGGGTCGACGCATGTGTGGTCGCCGAAGTAGGTGATGACGAACAAGGAGTCGTCGTCCTCCGATCTCTGCACCTGCTTGGAGGCCTTGCAACCTTGATCGAACTTGTGCGTGCACCTGAAATAGCTTCTGCGAGCGCATATGGATTTGCTAAATGATTCATTTTGCTGGAGTTGCAAGTATTGAATGAAAGATAATTTAAGGTATTTATTGTCTATTTTTGGGAGTAAAATTTGTTAAATTTCATCGTTTGATTCCACGCAATTAAAATGGAAGATTTACATTCATGCCACTTAATTCTTATGTATTTACATTTTTAACACATACACTTCAATTTTTACATTCATGCCAGTATATNTTGCGTGCACCTGAAGTAGCTTCTGCGAGCGCATATGGATTTGCTAAATGATTCATTTTGCTGGAGTTCCAAGTATTGAATGAAAAATAATTTAAGGTATTTATTATCTTTTTTCGGGAGTAAAATTTCTTAAATTTCATCGTTTGATTCCATGCAATTAAAATGGAAGATTTACATACATGCCACTTAATTCTTATGTATTTACATATCTAGCACCTACACTTCAATTTTTACACATATGCCACTTTGCCCTTGTATAAAAAAGGCACAAAGATAGTGGTATTTTTTATGTGATAAGATAGATTTGAGTGGTATAAATATAACAAGTAGTGTTAGATATGTAAATACATAGGGATTGGGTGGTAGGTGTGTAAATGCCGCAATGAAAAATTGATTCTGGCCTTAAACTTCAGAAATAATTAAACATACAATGATTGAAAATAAAATCAAAATTGGCTAATATATGCTTTTCACATATGAGCAACTTAATTGTGAAGGAAAGTTCTTCTAAAGGTCACGTGCTAGGTGTTGGAGATGAATCTTATTTCATAAAATATATTTACTGTTGTCTGGCTCGATTATAAATAAATAATTAAATAAATAAAGAACCCTTCCAGTATATTTACCTTGGGTATTTAGCGCTGAAAATATCCTTTTGCCCATATTTTCTCCATGTATGCCCATCATCAATCTTGTTTGAAGTAATCCTTCTCCATAAATATGGGCTACTTCTGCAAGCCAAAAGAAATAAAAAAAAGGGAAATTCTTATAATAATACAATCGCTCAATTAATGCTTGAAAAATAGAAACAAAGGCTATGCTAAGTATCAAAGCAGGGCAAAAAAACTCCCCAAAAAAATTAAAGGTATTGTTCAAAACAATAAGGCCAATAGTTTAACCAGACTTAAGCTCCTAGGGTAAACCCACTAAGTTCAATTGGAAATATAATTAGAAATCTAAATTTAAAAAAAAATTGCTAATCAATTTTCTTAATATGAAATGAATTTTAAAAACTCTTCGGCTCAAGAAAAAAATTAAAAAATCTATTTCCTCAAATATATCCAAAAAAAAGAAAAAAAAAAATCAGAAGGGGATGGCCGATACGTTCAATTACCTTCTTCTGTAACCTGCTTTCCTTGAAGTCTGCGTCTTCCTCTTTCCTCCTACATCCTTACTCGTAGCACTGGAAGAATCAACCGCTAGATTTACCTCCATCTTCTCCCCTGCAGATTCCACCGCACTCATTGCTCTATAAATTGCGCTTATCGCCTCTTCAATAAGAATACCGGCCGTCGCCGTCGCATTCTCCGGCCGATTATTCTCCGACGAACCAATTTGAAGCAGAGAAGCAAGCTTGACGAGGGAATCCCGCCCCTGGGCCAGCTCTTTCATGGCCGAGTCCTTCCAGCTCGGCGGCGAAAGGATCTCCTCCTCTTGAGAGCCCATTCCTTGTGCTAATTTCTGACTCTGTAGCACTGTTTCAGTTATTTCCTTGGAGGCTGGAGAAGGCGGCTTTGGTGATTTGGATTTTATTGGTGAGGGAGAATGTGGTGTGTGGATGTGGAATAAATTTAAGGGAGACAAAGGAAGCTGCTTGGAAAAGAGGAACGCGTGGAAATTGAAGGGTGGGGTTTGGAGTACTGCGTCATTTGCTTGATGTCATATGCTATCGTCATGCATCCATGATCATTTGGGATTCATTTTTCTTAGAAGGGTCATTTTCCCACTCACCCACTCGATTCTTCGAATTTGCATATTTATAACTTTAATTTTTTTTTTATATTTATAAATGTCAAATTTTTATAACGTAGAAAAAATATCATTATTGTTAATTTTTTAAAAGTATTGTGTGTGTGTGTGTGTNTACTTTAATTTTTTTTATATTTATAAAAGTCAAATTTTTATAACGTAGAAAAAATATCATTATTGTTAATTTTTTAAAAGTATTGTGTGTGTGTGTGTGTGTGTTTATATATATATATATATATATTAAAAAAATTAACATCTTTCTTACAATTATTGTATTTTAATAGGGTTATGTTAAAAAAAGTAGTTTCCGATCACAAATTTTAGAAATTATCAAGAAAACGGTTGCCTAAAATAGAACTATTGTGGCAGTTTGAATCACAAATAAGCAGAAAGTTGTCTCAAATAGACCTTAAGTGTCAGACAAAATAGTTATTTTTTATGTGTATGATAAAAATATTTAGAATCAGATCTGATGGTCCTCGACAGAATAAATGTCAAAGAATCAATCACAACAAGCAAAAGAGCCCTCAGCCGACAGAGCAAATCATCCGGCCGACTGAGCCGAAGAGGTTGATCGAATAAATAAATAGATGACTCGCCATCATAGGAGCGAGTGAAACAACGCTTTGATAAGGTAGGATTCATAAAAGTAACGACGATCTTGACAGTTACGGTGACCAACTGACAATAAAGAATCTTAAGGGCATTATTGATATTTCACAATGCAACTTCTATTTATTATAAATATGAGAACAATAACGTGTAAAATGAGACTTTTGGGAAATTGGAGCACTAAAAAATTACTAATTTAACTCTCTTAGAGTCTATGTTTTCTGGGAGTTTGTCATTGCTGCCATTTTTACTTACGCTCTATTATTAGGTGTAATTCAAGAAAAAATATGGTTTCAACACCCTAAAATGTACGGTGAGCGTGAAATTATCTCGCAAACAAAATGATGAGTTACTCAAAGAGAAGAAACTCGTTCTTGGGAAATAATCGACAACAAGACTTGTACCCATGAGTTTGTGATTTAACAGATCAATAAGCTCAAGGAATAGATGGTAGAGGTAATCAGAGGTGCTCTTAAGTATGCCAATTTCCTTTGAAGGATTGTAGTTGTTTCAAGCTTTTAGGAGTTGACATTTCTAAGATAGTTTTAATCTTCTCTCAGGTGCTCTTAGATATGTCAATTTCCCTTGAAAGGATCGTTGTTATTTCAAGGTTTTAGGTGGTGACATTTCTAAGATAGCTTAATCTTCTCAAGATCGATTACAATCCCACGATGATGGAAAATAAATCTTAAATATTTCTTATAGGTGACACCAAAGACGCACTTTAAGGAGTTCATTTTAAGATTAAATTATTGTAATCGTTCGAAGACAATCCTCAAATCATACATGTGATCTTCTCGTTGTTTACTTTTGATAACTAAATCATCCACGTAACACTCTACTTGGCTGTGGACGAGATCATAAAAAATTCTAATCATGGTTCTCTGATTGGTTGCTCCGGTGCTCTTCAACCCATACAACATCATTGTGTAGCAATAGATCCCGATCGGCGTTCTGAAAAGCTGTAAGTGTCGCATCTTCTGGTGCCATATTGATCTAGTTGTATCCGGATTATCCATCCATAAAAGAAAAATTTACAACGGGAACTCGTCCTTCAAGCATGCTTTGTTCAGGTCTCTGAAATAGACACAAATATGAATTTAGCCATTCTTCTTCCTAACTGGTACTATGTCGGCTAACCATGCTGGATATTGCTCCTCTCTTACAAAGTTAGCCTCTATCAACTTTTTAATCTCGATGATGACTTGTTGCTCTCATTTGAGGCACATCCTTCTCGGAGCCTGTTTGACTGAGGCCATATTCTGATCCACTCACAGTCTGTGAACTGCCATCTCAGGAGAAAATCCTTGCATTTTGTTGTAGCTCCACGCAAAGAAATCCCTGAACTCTGACGTTAAATTAATTAGTTTTTAAGATTCTTCATTGTCTAATAATGAGCTGATGAAAGTGGGTCTAGGGTCATCTTCAGTCCCCAGGTTGATTCCCTTAATTCATCAACTGTTGACTTGATCTCTTTTTCAAATTATGGCGGAGAATCCTCTATGTAAGATTCTTCTAAGTTTTCATCTGCTTTAAGACACTCTTCTTCTGCTTCACTAGTAACAACCAAGCAAAATTTCATATCATCGGTTGGCCTTACTGTGCTGAATTCAACACCTTCTTTCAAGTTAACATTCTGATTTTTAGTGTTCCATATTTGCTCGAAGAGGTGTAACCTTTCTTTCGATAACTGAGCGGACACTAAACCATGCCGAATAAGCTTTTGAACATATGGAGAGTAGTAGCTAAAAAGTAATTCCATTAATTCATTTGAAGTTTTCTCTTCTAATTTTACATTGATTTCAGAATTAGAAGAAGAAGAACCATGGTAAACTTTTATTGGTTTCATGCCTGCACTTTGTACCTCCTTGACCTCCAAACACTTGATTTTATGAGAATGAATCGGGGTTAAGATCCTAGTTTGTACATAGTGGTTGACTTATTCATACATCGATTTGTATTCATCTTCCTTTTCTTCGTCCAAAGAGATCTCTAGTTGAGGCTTCTTTTGACATACTGTCATTGCATTCTTATTTGTCCTTTCCTCAGAGCTGTCCTCCTGGTCGATTTTAATGATTGGATCCTTCCATTCAATAGTCTTGTTAACTCTTCCTCGCCCTCATCCTCAACTTTGATCTCAGATGTGAGGGCTAAAAGAGTTTCTGTCGTCTTATTGCAAAGCGATGGTAAAAGACCATTGAATCGGAGCCGATTGGTCCCGTTTTTGCAATTCTTTCGTATCTTTAATCTCTTCTGGCACGACGTCTCTTGAGAAAACTGTTTTCTTCGGGGGAGCGTAGTAAGCTGCCTCTTCGTGAATACCAATTTTATGAAAAAATGGTCGTAGATCTCCTTTGATGCAATGCTCTTGTCCTCCTTCATAATACTTTATACACTGGTGTAGAGACGACAATACCATCTTGTATTCATGAATCTAGGGTGGACCAAGTAAGGCATTGAACGAAGTTTCTGAGTTGATGATGTGGATTTTTGCAGTTGTTACTAGATCACCAATTCTCATCAATAGTATTATCGATCTGAGAGCTCTCTCCCATTTTTGGTTAAATCCTTTTAACATCTTTTTGTTGGTTGAGAGCTTGTGAGCGTTGATGTCCAAGTAGGCTAACTTCCATAGATTCATTATATTAATTGACGCCCCTTGATCAACTAACACCCTGAAAAGTGTAAATATGTCAATCTTAACTTAAATGCAGAGTGGTTGGTTATGATCAGTTGTGCCAAGTAATAAGTCATCATTCGTGAAAGTGACACCGAAATGCTCCTTCAATGAACAAACCTCGTCTAAGGAGCTACTAGCCAATTGAGCTAAGCAAATCTCTAGATGAAACAAGGCCATGACTAGAGCTTCTCTTATTTTCTTTGATATGATCAGAGCGTCATAGATATTCAGTTTGGCTGGCAACTTTCGAAGATAGGATAATATTTATATTCTATTTTGTCACTTATTCTTTAGTGATCTTCCCATGCTGGCATTTCTTCCACCAATGGAGTTGACTCTTCTTGAACGACTATTTGTTCCCTTTGTCTTTTGGAACCATTCTCGAAGGCAAGACTTTCTCACTCCAAATTCTTACCTCTGTTATTTGTTCTGTCCCTTGAATTGGACCCAAAGATTCATCTTTTGGAGTGACGACTAGCTCTCCTAACACTGTCTCCTTATTTGATAGTTCCAACTCGATTGCAATTAGCATTCCTTGGAATTTGAGGATAGGTGTTTTACTATCTGAGCTATCGTAGTCCACGTTGTGAACATTTTCCTTAGCCATATCGACGAGATCATCAGGGTTTCGTATGATTTTAGGATTGTCATGGGAATTGAAATTTACAGATTTGTTGTTAGTTATGTGATCACTATAGACAATAAAAACGTAGCCAAAATCAATTATCTTTCCATTATAAGTTCCTAAGGGAACGTAGCCAAAATCAACTATATGCATTTTCAAAAGCTCATGACATTGATTTTAAAAGGCTCAAATTGAGCCCACATGACATAACATCACTTTCTCATAATCCTCTTTTAATTTAAGGGTTCATCATGGGCATCATGACAACCATACCATGCATACACCGGAGGTTTTGTCCAAAATTGGGCATGTTGACTTTTCTCATTTAAATGCATAAAAAATCCTAAATTTCTTTTGCATGAAACATTTCCATGGGCTCATACATAGCATGACATGTCTCATGGAGTCGTCCATGGAAACATAAAGTCAAAATTGCCAAAAATGGTAGAAGGAGGTGACCATTCCATCTCCCTCCTTCACTTGGACTTTCCCTCTTCGTGATATATCTAACCCTTTGCCTCATGACTAAGCCAACCATTTGACCTCACCCAAACCTTCCATGGGGTCAGTCCACACACCCTTGCCACCTTGGACCAAGCCTAGCCACTTGACCAAGATTTTAAACCCAACCTACGCTCACTTAGCCTAAACCCCATTTTTGCCTTGGTTCTTCACCTTGGAGCTTACTTAAAACCAAATTGAGCTAACCACTCAGTCCCCCTGACTTCTCTGAGCTTAGAGGTGACCTGATCCTAGCCAGCTAGCCACCTCAGCCTTCGGAAAATCCCATGCCCGAAAGGGCCCAAATGGCTTAAACCCAATTCAACTCAGCTGAGCTGGCTCACTCCAATTGGCCATCACAACCTTTCTTTCCTCCACCTAAGTGGCTGCCTTGCCACCATGACATGCCTTATTGGCCACCAGAGCCTCCTCTATAAATGGAGGACCTCCCACGACCAATGGGAGAAGTTTGCTCAAACCCTAACAAAACGCTGCTAAATTTTCACCAGACCCCTTTGAAACTCTGAGAAGCCAATCCCCACCACTTTCCTGCCCTAATTCCCATTGGTTAGCCTCAATTTCAAATTAAAAAATCAGGGCTTTTCATGGTCATCCCTCTAACTCAATCAATTTCTCAAATTGACTCACTCTTAAGCTTCACCAGAGTAAGAGAGGAAGTTCCCCATTAAAAGCTCAATCATTTGAGCCCTCCATCATAGAGCTAGACCAAGCCCATGCCACCCTTCGATCGAATTCCTGCCTGGACCTTATAGCAGAGGAAGGTGACACTTCGAGGAGGGTTTTTGGACTCCACTGAAGCTTCTGCAAGCACCCAATCGAGGTCTCGCCTCTTGAGCAAAGGTATAAATCACCAACCCTAATTTTTGGCTCGGTTTCACCAATTGTGAAGAGAAGTTTACTTTCTTGAGCATGTAACCATATAGATGCGTTTTTCTCGACTAGATGATGGTGTAGGAACAAACCCTGCATGTTTTAGTTGAGAATCGAGGGAGAAATTAAGTTTAGAACATGAACGGTTTATGGGTTAGGTCATTTGGGGATGATGACCAAGAGCCGTCCAATTGCGCGTGTATTGGAAGGATGGGCCAGATCATGCCAGATGAATAGATGGAGCGGTAAAGGCAGAATGTGTGGCGACTGACGTGGATAAGTAGAAAAATAGGTTTTTTTTTATATAATTAAATTCAAAAACTTCAAAAATTCATAATTTGGTGTAGAAAAATCATAAAAACAAAATAAAAATAACCTTGTGCTTAGAAAACAAAGGAGAATCATGTGGAAAAAAATCAAAATTATTTAACTTATATTTTTTTTCAAATTAATTAAATACTCTATACCTTCTTTAAATCTTAACTAATTAAATATTAATCACCATAAAATGAAAGTTTGAGGGTTTGTTCTCTCTGTGATTGTGAATGTTCTTTAATTTTCCCAAAGTCAGAGAGCACTTCTAACATGGTAAACCTTAATTTCCAAAGTTAAGTCAACCTTTTGCTTAAAATAATTATATAAACTAAAATAAAAATCATAAAAATTTAGGGTTTGCTTTGGTAGGTTCACTGGGGCCAGAGGAGTGTAGGAAAAATAAAACTTAAGTTTAAATGTTTTTAAAATTCAATTTCTTAATTTAATTCATTAAAAATAATAAAAATTAAAAAATAAAATATAATTCAAAAAATCATAAGGAATGATACACATTAAAGTAAAAGAACATATTAAGCTCTGTAAAAATTTGAAACCCATTTAAAATGGTTTTGATATCAAAATGTAATTTTCAAGTTAGATAGATTTTTTACACTAAAATAATTATAATAAATAAAATATAACTACCAAAATTATAAAAAAGTGGTTTAGAGTGATCCTTGTGACCAGGGCACCCAAGAAAACTAAAATTGGTGTTAAAATAAAAAGTTCATTTTGAGCTATTTTTAAAATTGAAAATAATTAAGAAATCACAAAAAATATAAAAATGCACGAAAATGCCTCTAATTGTTCCTTGACCATTTGGGATCAATCAAAATGTTTTTCCTAATTTTTTAATTAAAGTTATGTATTTTTTAAATGCCTAAAAATATAATTTCCAAATTTTTCACTTAAATAATTATAAAAAATAAAATTCTATGAGTTCCTTGATATAGATAGATCAATGAAAAATATAAAATTTATTTTGTAGAATAAAATGCATTTTCCATTTAATTAACCACCAAAATAAACAAATAATTTAAAAAGTTAAAATATAATTAAAAAATTTATGAAATTTAACCCAAGTGGTCCTCTGACCTAGGTGAACCTCTAATATTTTTCCTAAGAACAAAAATTTTATCTTGTTTGATTAAATGAATTATCTTTGAAAATTCCTTTTTTTGGATTAAAATAATTATAGAAGTAATTCAGAAAAACATGATTTCTTCTCTCGTACCTTAACCCATGGGAGATAGGTCAGCAAATTCTCAATCCCATGCAAATTAATTTAAAAGATTTATGAAGATAGGTGTCTTAGGGGCAAAATTATAATTTCCACCTTTTCACCCCTAATTAAAATTTAGGGTGAGGTAAGGGTTTAAAGGGTAATTTTTGTGCCTAAGCAATATTCTAAGGTGATTGAAACACGAGGGTAAGAGGTAGAAACCAATTAACCTCATTTTTTAGAAAAGAAGGGTACAAATGTAATTATTCAAATTGTTAAACATTGGAAGATGAAATTGACTTGAATGATTTAAATGTTTGGGACATAAGTTAGGAAGTCAATAATCCACTAATCTAAAATCCCTAACCAATGGTTGAGTCATAGGTTAATCTTTTAATTAAATCTTCTATACAACTTTTCCTAAATTGCACATTCACCCCTGGTGTCTTTTGAGCTTTGTAGTGAGCTAAGTTTAATCCAAAGAAACTTGAATGTTAGTCAGAAAATGAACCATATTTAATCCCCTTCGAACACTACAAGCTCAAGCTTGTTTGTCCTCTCTCTCATGGGTTAATTGAGATATAAAACTAAGGACATCTTAAACCTAACAAACCTCGTGGCGATCTATTCAAAAACATAATAAGTCCAAATGAACTCAAGATAGTCTAAAAGATTCTTAAGAGTTGTTTAGGGCTATGCCCCATCCACTTTTATAATCTTTTGGATATTTTGAAGAACAATTGAACTTATTATGTTTTGTTCAAGAAAATCATCCTTAAAACCTTTACGAACCCACTAAGTTATTGTGGTCTCTTTTGAATTTAAATCGTTAAGGCTTAATTGCTACTTAGTAGTCACCCATACTATCACTTTGCAATATATACATGATTATGAATGCTAACATTTCAGCGGGAGCAATGAGAAGATAACAGGTACGTGATTACAGTTTATTTATTGTCATTTTATTTCTACAATTTATTATTGTTTTAATGTATTATGCATGTTTGGTTGAAACACTTAAAAAAAACAATAATTTTCAAATTTAAGATAAACTTTTTCAAAACTTAAACTTATACACTTTCAAAAATAGCAAACAACATAATATGTCATTTTAAATTTACAGGAGTCTCTCGAATGAAGTAACCTACGGTTGCTAATAAAATCACCTCAGTATAAATAAGCCACTTATTTAGACTAAGTAAATTAAAAAAAAATTAGTGGTACCAGAATGAAAGAACTGTGGGATACTAACCGGTATCGCTCCAATCAACTTTAACCGTCCCATAACACTTGAACAACAACAAAACCTATCACAAAAACTGTAAAACCTTAAACCTTGAACTTGAAGCTATCACTTCGATGAGGATCTTGGAGCTAACTCCATGGGTAACACAACAAGAATGTACAAAAGAACAACTTTGAGAGAGCAACCAGATCTACAACAACACATCTTTCCTTAGAACTAAATAACAAGCCATAAGATCTCGGGGTAACTCGTCTAGTGATCCCGATAAAATATAGTTGTGTAAAATTTATATAAGTTTGACTCCTCTATGTAACGATGCCAAAAGCTTGATGCAACATTTATTATTAAGAAATTTAAGCAATTAATGTTGTGATTCTATGCAAGTATACATATCGTTATCAAGTAATAAAGAATTTTTTATTTAAGCTCCAAATAACGATCCGACGGGGAATGTTTAAATTTAAAATGATAAATTAACTTGGAAATTCATAGAAATCAAACGAAATTACCGTCACTAATTTTGAATGTGTAAGATGCAATCAAAACTAAATTATTTAACTACTGCCAAAACTGAAATGCAAAGTTTAAACAGTAACTATTAAACTATAATTATTTGATAAAAATTTCTTATGTGAAAAAGCATCTTTCTCACTACAATGAGATTTTTGTAAAACGAGATGAGATAAATGGTTTTAATATGTATTTTGCCAAATAGGAGCAGTTTTAATTCTCTACCCTGATACAATGTTATAGAAAATCATTGGCTAATCCTAGGTTTAGTCTCTAAATCCGTGGCTAGGCTAGGAGGATACTGGCTTCCACTCCAGAGCTCCCACTTCCCTTCACCTGAACTCTAACTCTTGCTTTAGTTTTTAAACACTAAGACCAAATTGGAAATTTTAGTCTGTCACCCTAAAATCTCCAATTCTACACCCAATCAATATATATTTCCCTATTTATTTGCAATTAATTCCATGAACGAAATACTCCTTCATGGAATCAAATGTGATCCTAACTTTGTTATAGAACTCATACTCCATTTCCTGGATCATATGTTTCACAACACATTTTAACAATTCAATTGGACAGATCAAAAAGTAAATTACGTTCGGAGTTTAAAAATCATCACAATTTATTTTATAGTTTAATATTGGCACACCGATATTATCTCGTCATTTTATCATATCTCAGAGTAGGAAGAAAGATAAAGAAAATTACTCAGGCTTCATGAGAATGATATGACAAAACACAAATTTCATATATAAAAGAAAGTTCATGCGACACTAATAAATAAACAACACTTATCTGAAACTCTTTCTTAAAGCAAATCTCCTGTAGCCTCTCCTAGGAAATGTGGGGAGAAGAAATATCTCACTTTTCTTTTTCTTCAACACTCTTAGAGAAGAATTCACACTTAATCTCACCACAAAACTCTAAACTCATAAAGATAAATCACTAATAGACTCTTGAATGGTGGTGGAATGAAGATGGAAAAAGTGTATGGAGCGAGGTGTGGTGAAAATGAGCAAGTTGGAATGAAGAGAAGTGAAAAGGAGCGCCTTTCCTGATAAATTTCGGCCCCAAATAGAGCCTATAGTCGGTTCTCTAATAGGTGCATCCAAAAACCCTTCAAAAAACGTCTAAATTCGTCGAACCTTCTAGAAATAGGGTCTGAACCAACATTGACACTGTCGACGCCCATTCTGGCGTTGTCGTCGCCCATTCTGGCGTTGTCGGCGCCAGTGTCCCGTATTTAATTTTGCTGCTCTCTGTCAAATGGCGACGTCGGCGTAGAGTAAAATCCATCAGCCATTCTATAAGTCTGTGCTGTCAGTGCTGCTTCTGGCACCGTCGCTGACGGCACTGAGTATTTCTTCAAAAATGCCATTTTAACTCCAAATTCCTTCTTTTTTGCTTCCTTTTTGCTTCATGTCCTCAAAATCAACAACCTGTAAGAAAACATAAAAATACCTTCCATTAAAGCGCAATATCACCAAAAATGAGTATAAAATATGAGTCTAAAAATGCATATATTTTTGGTGTACCAAAATCTCCCAAACTTACATGTTACTTGTCCTCAAGTAACTCCTCTACTACATAAAAATATGACTTTTGGTAAAGATTTTAACTTCTAGATTTTCATATTTTAGTTCACTAAATACAATAGCATAACTTAAGAAAAATTTAAAACAACTCCAGTTAATACTAAAGGTATAAGAATATTCAGCAATCAAGTCTAAAATTTCTGATTCTCTATTCTTTTCAAGAAAAAAATGCAAATTGTCATATTAAAGTCACTTAGAATATTCAAATGAAAAAGAACTTCATGAAACTTTACTATTAAATAAGTTAATACTCAAATATAAGTTTAGAAAATGTAGCCAAGTCTTCTTCTTTAAGTTGATTTAAGTGAAGCCAATTTTTAATTATGCATCTCCTAAAGCTTCTCCCTATATTATCTTTTTCTTTTCTTTTCTTTTCAGGATCCTTTTCAATCCGTTTTCTTTTCTTTTCTCTCTTTTTTTTTTATGTGAGTATTACTATATCTGGATAGCCTTTAATGATTTTGAACTTCACTATCTTCTTCTTAAAGTAAAAAACTTTTCACATTTCTTCATTTAACAAATTTATATTAGCTTAAAGATTTCATAAAGTTTAATTCTTTTCTTCTTANCCTTATTTCTCAATGGATTTTGATGATTTTTTTTTAAATTGTTCGTCTTGAAAAGATGAACACATCCATATGGTAAACATACTATGAAATCAAGCCATAATAAATGGAGAGCTCACGAAGACTCGGGAGAGTGAGTGAGGTTATACCTTTGCTCTGAGAGGTTTGGCCTCAATCAGAGATTCTTCACACCTTCGTTGGGTCCCAAAGAGCTTAGGGATGAAGCCTCTGGCTCTGGTGTAGGGCCTATATATGATTTCGACCACAGCCGATTTTGGGTGTTGGTTGAAAGCTATGTTAGAGGCTATTTCAGAGGGGGAATTGATGGGGGTTTGGCTTCCTTCACTGTTGTGAAGGTGTAGAGCCAATTTATTTGAAGTTTAGTGCTGTGTATGTTCGGAATGAAATTTGTCATGGTTTCGGGCAGGAATTCAAACTCAAAATTGGATTTCTGTGGTGGAATTGGGAGAGGGAAATGGATTGTAATGTGCTAAGGGACTCTTAGAAAAGCTCTCTGAGGAGTTTGGGAGGCCTTAGTGAAAAATTTTTTACCACACTATTCATGGTCGCGGGGGATGCATTTTATAGAAATTGGCTAAAGGGAAGCTTGGCTGGCCAATTGAGTGGTTAGCCCCACTGCTTAGGTGTTAAGCAGAGGAGCTCTCAG
>JXCR01147711.1:27595-38803 GCA_002079205.1 Phalaenopsis hybrid cultivar
AAGCATGTTGGGCTAAGTTTGGGTCAAACTTGGGCTAGCCATGGGCTAAGTCCAAATTGATTGTTGTGTTTGGTGAACAACTTGATGAACAACTTTCATGAAGGATAAAAGTCATTTTGTAATCAATTTGGTAGTGAATTTAGTGGATTTTGATGAAATTTGGATTTAGACCTAAATTAGGCATATGGGGCTAATTTGGGTCAAACTTGAGCTAGCTTTGGACTAAGCTCAAATTGATTGTTGTGTTTGATCACAAATGACCTCACAAAGGATTTTCAACAAAAAATTGGATGCCAATTTGAGGTTTAGGGCATTCAATTGTTGAGATTTGTGGTGTTAGCTAATATTGGGGCTAATTTGGGGTTTTGGATTTACACCAAATTGGATGATCAAAAGGTTTTACCAATGCAAATTTATGGTCAAATTTGATGTAAAATATTGCTATGAAGCAAATACAACATTTCTTTGGGTCAATTGGCATGGTTATAAGTCCAATTGATGTGATTTGGTCATTCAGCGAAAATTGGGATCCCAGGGGCATTTAGGTAACTTGGGGTGTCTGGGGCAAAAGACCTAAGATGAGCATTTCATGTAGAATTGGATAGATATCCATTCTAAATGAACCATGGATCAATGAAACCCCCATTTTGGGTCCTTATGTATTGGTCTTAGCCAGGGTATTGTGAGGGTATGGTGAGGGCATTGTCTACCTTTGCTCCAAACCAACACCCAGGGTCAATCCTAAGGCCAAGTAGCCCTATAGGAACTCTTCTTGAGTTCCCTCATAATGATCTTACCTACTAAGTGCTAGAGGTTAGGACCAATATGTGGAACTTCAAGTTGAGTAAAGATAATAGTTTTGAGTTTCTAATGGTGAGGGTACCTTTTCTAGTTTTCTAAGACTAGTCAGTAGGAAAGTCCTATGGCTAGACCTAGGCTACTAAAGAAGTTTCTAGACCTCAACCAAAAGTGAGGTCAACACTTTTTCTTTTCTTTTCTTTTCTTTTTTTTTTATGTGAGGATTCTTATATTTGGATAGCCTTTAATGATTTTGAACTTTACTATCATCTTCTTAAAAATAAAAACTTTTCACATCCTGACTTTAGAAATTTATGCTAGCTTTAAAGATTTTTCATAGTCTTATTCTTTTCTTCTCACATGAATCCTTAAGATTTTTAATACTTCAAAAATACAAATTCCTTTACTTACAGTAGAAAAACATAGTATTATTCTATCCTACCAAATATCTTAATTTCTAAAATTAACATTTATTATTAAAAAAAAGTTACCTAAGTTTACTATATATTTAGAAACACAAATATAGTTATCTAAAGTTATCCTCTAATACAAGGGTCATGCTAAATTTTTAAATATTTTGAAAATATAACTATTTGAGAACAAATAAAATTAAGCTTCTTTTCTTTTAAAAAGGAATTTTTCTTCCCCCCCCAAACATAAATTTTTAAAAGATTTTGCATGAAAAATTGAAAAAATAAAGGGTGAAAGAAAAAATTTAATACATAAAGAAAAGACATACCTGTTGAAGGTTCTGATTTGAAACTTAACTCTAAAATATGTAGGTGCTATAATGAAAAGCTACAAGACTTAAAACATTAAATAACACATAATACATATAAAAAGTTGCTGAGAAAGAGTTAACTACAAATACATCCAACAAAGCACTAAAATCTAACCCCCCCTAAACATAAATTTTTAAAAGATTTTGCATGAAAAATTGAAAAAAAAAGGGTGAAAGAAAAAATTTAATACATAAAGAAAAGACATACCTGTTGAAGGTTCTGATTTGAAACTTAACTCTAAAATATTGCAGGTGCTATAATGAAAGCTACAAGACTTAAAACATTAAATAACACATAATACATATAAAAATTTGCTGAGAAAGAGTTAACTACAAATACATCCAACAAAGCACTAAAAACTAACAACAGTACTAAAATGGTTTCCAATGCAAAAACAGTCTCACAAATCTACTGTTCACATTTCAACATAACATTTAAAATAAAATGTTACACTCTAAAAACAAACAATCTCAATAATAAAGTACACCAAACGTAAACTAAACAAAAAGCTAACTAAAGTATCATCAATCATCATCATCATCTTCTTCTTCTTCCACATCCAAATTTTGTTGTTGATATGGGGTAAAAACAGGGTGAGTAGGAAACTAAACTAAGTGATCACCCCTCATGTATCTGACCATCACATCATCATAAGCAACATCATATTCAAACTTTTGTCGTGTCAAATCATCATTGTGTGCATTTCTGGCCTCCATATTTTTCATTCTACTTTCCATTCTTAAGATATCTCCATATTGGATCATCATCTGCTCCATAAGTTCCTTATAGTAGGGGTACTGGAAGTAGTACTTGAACTAGAAGGAATATCCCTGGTCCTACTTCCAGATCTCCATCCAACATGAGATTCATCTTTATATTGGCATACACAATAGGTTTTAGAGGTTCAACCGTCTTCTCATCCATTCTAAAATCAACTCCGCCTTTTCACATAGTGTAAAAATCAAGGCAGGGTGTGCTAAACCACCAGTAGTCTCTCTAAAAGAAATAGATCTAGTGTTTCTATAAATAATAGAGCCAACATCTATCCTTCTCATCTGCTGGATATAAGAGTTCAATATGGCTCTATCCTTTGTAACCTCACTTGATGATTTGTTGGTATCATTCTTCCAGAAATAGAGTAGTGTTAGGAATTAGATACTACATTTAACATAGAAAGAGAAAAGTTTACCTTAACACCATTCTTCACCTTCCAAGCTCCTCTTCCATCAGAAAGAAAAGAAATAACTTCATTCAAAGCCTCATTTGTAGCAGAAAATGATTTGTACTGGCAGCTATACACATCTTCTAACTGATAAAATTCATTAATTTTCCTTAGAGTAAACTTTACCATTTTCCCACGAACAAACCCATAGTCTTCAGAGGTCTCCTTAATAATTGACATAGAACTCCATCACTACACCAATAATAGCCTCAGCGGTAAAGTAACAAAAAATCTCCCACTACTGAGCATTGATTAATATTTCAACTTCTCCACCCAGATTTCTAAATCCTTGATCCGGAATTTCTTTTTTAATTGTAAGTAGACTATTGAAGCAAATGTTGGCCTTGTAATTGAGAAACTTTTGATCATCAAAATCCACCTTTCGCTTTCCTTTGCTCATTCTTGGTGTCAATCTATGAAAATTTGATAAAATCCAAATAAATTCCCAAAAACTCCAAAAATCATAATATGGAACGTTTTAAACTTAATTATACTAAGTAAGAGTTCTTCACCAAAGGATTTTCTCAAAATCTTCTAAAAAAATTTTAAAATTTCGGATCTCGGCAATGTAAGATAAATCCTTGGTGCAAATAAAAAATTTTGAGCTCAAAGTGTAGCTCTTACCTAGAGAAGATGAAATCTAAACTTTGTTTGCCTTAAAATAGCCTCAAATCTTAGCAATAGTAAGCCCTAGGTGCAAAAACCAGACATTGAAGGGGACTAAAAGGAAATAAAAATGATGTTTTTACTGTGCAAATCGTGAATTTTAAGGGTGTTTGGGTTGGTTCGGGTCGAGGGCATTGTCAGCACCAGTGGCAAAAAATAATTCATTTTTCTATTTTCACAAATTTCAATTTTCTTTCAATTTACTCCAAAGTCTATTTAATCTTTTTTAATACTAATTTTTATCTTAAAATAATTCACAAACAACACCAAACAAACTTTTATATATGAAAATACACTTTTTTACAAATACATTTTTCTAATCACACTTTCACATCCATAAAGCAAACTAAATTATAATTCAACATCAAAATCAAGTCACAACACTAGATCACTGACACAAAACTATACACACAATCAAGATCAATAGAGTTCTAAAGATAAGTAAAGTAAAGTAAATTAAATCGACACAATCACATTAAATACTTAATTACTTTAAAGTAGTATAGAGTCCAACTTCTTCAATTATTCTGCTTCATATTCAGTACTTTCTCCTCCTCTAATATCTCCCATAGACTGGTAATGGAAGTACAAATTGTAGAAGGGTCGGTACGAGAATTGATCAGTCAAATTTTCATCGATACATCTATTTTTCTTGAACATCTGCACCAGTCCTTCAAATGTTCCAGTATGCTCAAAGTTCTCCTTCATCCTCCAATCTAGGTGGTCAAAAAGGTAGTTAAGATTTCCTATTGCATTCGTAATACTCTGAAGTTCTCTTTCTATTTCCTTCATTTTTTTCTCGAAAGTTATTGAACTTCCAACTGTTTGCGGCATCAATGGTGTTGAAGCATGTGATGAATGATCCAAAATAATATCTAATGCTTCATTTTCATTTCCAATATAATTATCATCAATAGAAATCATGGGCTCCCAAAGTAATATAACTTTCTCCCAATTTTCATATGGAACTTAAGATTGACTGCAAAGTAATAAAGTTGTAGAAGGATGCCCCAATCCATATATTGGCCCATTCATAATAATACCCATAACATATTTGAAAATAATTGATCCCACATCAATGGGTTTTTTCATTTGAATGCAATAGTTTAAAAAGACAATTTCTCTTGTAACTCTACTAATCTTCATGGTAGGGAGTAATTTTGTAGATATGAAGAAATGCCATTATTTTGATATTTGTTTAAGCAGTGAAGCCGAGAAATTAACGTATCCCTCATCTCTTATTTCCCAATTATCATTTTCATCCTTCAGAAAATTATATACATCTTTCTTCATATCTTTTGTTGGGATAAAATTTGTATAATGACAGATTGTAACATTTTCTATCATATACAAATCATTAATTCAAGCCAAAGTAATTGGTACAGCCTTACCTCGAACGAAGATAATTCCTTGGGTAATTTCATGTAAGTTCGGATAGAATTCCTTTACAACTGGTACAACAACTGCAGTGGTAGTGTAGCATAGAACTTCCCAATGCCTCTTCACAATGATTTTCTTAATCTGTAAACTTGGATTACTCAATCCATGATTGACAAAACCTCTCTTCTTGATAAGTCACTTTTTCATAATGACTTTGTTGTATAATCTCTGCGCGTCAAAATTGATAAATTTTCTTCTATTGAAAGCTCCATACCTTGAAGTATTTCTAGAATTAGAATCCATGAAATTTGAAAGTAGGAAGTCTCTGGTCGTCCAAGGCAGTTTTTAGGCCTTTAAAAAAACATCTCAACGGTTATTTAGGAGCGAAATCCCGCCAAAGTCCACCACTCTGTATGTGTGAAACTGCTCGGGACGCCATAGATGCTCACGATGGTGCTGTCGGCAGCATGGTCCGTTTAGCGGGAGCCGTCGGTGCTCATTTTAGTGTCGTTGGCGCTAAATGCCAAAATTGCGTCTTTTATGCTTTTATTCAATTTGATTCCAAAATTTCCTCCAATAACAATATTTGTCTTAATTAATGATATATAAAATTGTGTAGGATTCAAAAATATTATTATTTCCTAAAAAAACACTTATTAAACAAAATAGTAATATATANTCACACATAATGCATATAAAATCTCCTGAGAAAAAGTTAATTACAAATACATTTAACAAAATACTAAAACTAACAATTGAACTATACTGAATTTCAAATAACAAACAGTTTTACAATTCTACAGTTCATAACACAACAAAACAGAGTCTTACAATCTAACAACAAACAGTTTCAACAATATAACAAAAACAAATACTAAAATAACAAAGTACAATAAAACATAAACAAAAAGAAAGATCAAACTACAAATCACCAATCATCATCATCATCTTCTTCTTCTTCTTCTTCAACATTCAAATTCTGCTGCTGATATGGAGTAAAGACAGGGTGAGTAGGAAACCGAACTGAGTGATCACCCTTCATGTATCTGACCATCGCATCATCATAAGCAGCATCATATTCAAACTTTTGCCGAGTCAAATCATTAGTGTGAGCATTTTTTGCCTCCATGTTTTCCATTATATGATCTATTCTCAAGATATTTCCCTGTTGGATCATCATCTTTCCAATAGTTCTTGAAGAGTAGGGTCACTAGAAGTAGGGGTCCTTGAAGTAGAAGGAATATCTCTAGTCTTACTTCTAGACCTCCAATCAACATGAGATTCATATGTCTTTATATTGACAGGTCCAATAGGTTTTAGAGGCTCAATCCTCTTTTCCTCAGATCTAAAATCAACTCCTACCTGTTCACAGATTGTGAAGATCAGGGCAGGGTGTGCTAATCCACCAGTGGTCTATCCTAAAGCAATAGATCTAGTGTTCATATAAATAATAGAGCCTACATTTATCCTCATCACTTGTTGGATACAGTAGTTTAGGATGGCTCTATCCTTGGTCACCTCACTATGATGATTTGTTGGTAGGATTCTTCCAGAAATAAAGTAGTGTCAGGCCTTAGATACTACATTAAACATAGAAAGAGGGAAGTTTACCTTAACTCAATTTTGCACTTTTCAGGTTCCTCTTCCATCAGTAAAAAAATAAATAACCTCATCCAAGGCCTCATTCGTAGCAAAAAAATGATTTATACTAGCAATTGTACACATCTTCTAACTGATAAAATTCATTAATATTACTTGTAGTAAACTCCACCATTTTCCCATGAATAAAAACAAAATCATCATAAGCCTCTGTAAAATTAGCGTAAAACTCCATCACTACACCAATAATAGCCTTAGCAATAAAATTAACATAAATTTTCCTACTGCCAAGCATTGATCAATCGCTCGACTTCTCCACCAGGATTTTTAAAACCATGACCCATAATTACTTTTTTGTTTTCAAGTAGACTATTAAATCGAGCACTAGCCCTGAAGCTGACAAAATTTTGTTCATCATAATCTACTTTTATTTTTCCTTTGCTCGTTCTCGGGGCCATAGTAAATCTAAGAAAATTTGATAAAAATCTGAATAAATTCCCAAAATTCCAAAAATCACAATATAAAACGCTTTAAACTTAAATTTACTAAGAGTTCTTCACTAAAGAATTTTCTCAAAATCTCTTAAAATTTTCCAAATTTTTGGATCTCGGCATTGTGAGATAAATCCTTGGTGAAAATCTAAAATTTTTAGTTTTAAGTGTAACTCTTACCTAGAGAAGATGAAATCTGAAGTTCCTTTGCTTGAAATCGCCCCAAATCTGAGCAAATGCAAGCCCTAGGTGCAAAAACTGGAGGTAAAAGGTGACTCAACGGATAAAAATGGTGTTTTACTGTGTAAATCACAAATTTTAAGGGGTTTAGGCTGTTCAAGGGTTGAGGGCACTGTTGGCGCCCATGCCAGTGCCGTTGGAGCCCATGCCAGTGCTGTTGGCGCCCATGCCAGCGCCGTCGGCGCTGAAGGCCTAAAAATTCCATTTTTTGAATTTTTTTCAATTTTCAATTTCTTTTTAATTTTCTTCAAAGTCTTTTTAGTATTTTTAAACACAAATTTTTATCTAAAAATAATTCACAAATAAACATTTTCACTAAAAACAACAAACTAACTTTTATATATGAAAATACACTTTTTTACAAATAAATTTTTTTAATCACGCTTTTACACTCATATAGCAAACTAAATTATAAATCAGCGTTGAAATCAAGCCACAACACTAAACGCTGACACAAAACTATACATTTAATCAAAGTTCATAACTCTAAAGCAAAGCAAACTAAATCAAATCCACACAATTACATTAAATACATAAATATTTTAAACTAATTGAGAGATTAAATTCTTTAATTTGCCTGATCTTTAGTGCTTTCTCCTCCTCTAATATCTCTCATAGACTGGCAATGAACATACAAATTATAGAAGGGTCGGTACATAAATTGATCAGTCAAATTTTCTTCGATCTATCCTTTTTCCTTGAACATGCGAACCAATCCTGCTTCAATTGTTCCAGTATGATAAAAATTCTCCTTTATCCTCCAATCTAGAATATCTAAACAATACTTAAGATCTCTTATTGCATTTGTAATACTCTGAAGTTCTCTTTCAATTTTCTTCAATTTCTTTTCCAAAGCAAGTGAACTTCCAACTGTGGTGGCATCAATGAGAGTTGAAGCATGTGATTAATGATCCAAGATAGTATCTAATGCTTCATTTACATTCGCAACATAATTATCATCAATAAGAATCATGGGCTCCCAAGGTAATAAAACTTTTTCCCAACTTTCATATAAAACTTGATATTAACTGCAAAGTAGGAAAATTATGGAAGGGTGCCCATGTCCATAAATTTGCCCATTCATAATAATACCCATAATAGAAAAAATGATAGATCTTACATCAATGAGTTTTTTCATTTGAATGCAATAATTTAAAACAACACTTTCTTTGGTGACTCTACTAATCTTCATAGTAGGGAGTAATTTTGCAGAAATGAAGAAATGCCACTGCTTCGATATTGGATTAAGTGATGAAGCAAAGAAACTAACATATCCCTCATCTCACATTTCCCAAATATCAATTTCATCCATCAGAAAAATTATAGACATCTTGCATAAAATCTCTCGTTGGGATAAAATTTATACAATGAAAAATTGTAACGTTTTTTTATCATATACAACTCATTAATTTGCGCTGGAGTAAATGGTACAAACTTACCTCATACGTAGACTACTCCTTGGGTAATTCTATGTAAATTTGCATAGAATTCCTTCACCACTGGTACAATAACTGCAGCGGTGGTGTAGCATAGAACTTCCCATCTTCTTTGTACAATGATTTTATCAATCAGAGAACTTGGATTAATCAATCCATGATTGACAAAGCCTCTTTCCTTTATCAATCTCTTCTTCATAATAACTTTGTCGTATAATCTCTGTGCGTCAAAACTGATGAACTTTCTTCTATTATAAACTCCACACCTGAATTTATTTATGGAATTAGAAGCCATTGAATTCAAAAATAGGGAGTTTCTAGTCATCCAAGGCAGTTTTTAGGACTTTAAAAACACCTCTTGGTGGTTATTACAGAGCAAAATCCCGCCAAAGTCCGCCAAAATTCGTCCTGAACCGCCAAACTGCCGTCAACGCTTCGGATGGCATTGTTGGCGCTATGGTCAAGTTAGCAGGCACCGTCGGTGCCAGTGGCCAAAATCGCAACTTTTCATTTTTTGTTTAATTTGATTCCAAATTTTCCTCAAATACCAATATTTGTCTTAATTTATATTATATAAAATTGTGTAGGATTTTTATGTCCTAATATATAAAACACTTATAAAAAATAGTAATACATAGATATATATTTTTTAAATGGGTTGCCTCCCATGAAGTGCTTCGTTTAACGTCGTGAACTCGACGTACCATTTGATTAGTTGGGTTAACTTAACATTAAAGCTTCTTTAAATTATGGTATGTGTCATTCATAATAATGTTTCAATCGATGCCCATTAACTTTAAATATCTTTTCAGTTTTAAGATCTTTAATAACAACAGTTCCATAATGATAGACTTTAATCACTTTAAATGGCCATAATCATCTAGATTTCAGTTTTTCTGGAAATAATCTCAATCTTATACTTTATAATTAAACTTCTTCTCCAGGTTCAAACTTCTTCTTAATAATCTTTTGATTATGTCATATTTTTATTTTCTCTTTATAGACTTTTGCATTATCATATGCTTCATTTATAATCTCCTCAAGTTTTTTAAGTTGCAATAATCTTTTCTCACTACCATTTTTTAGATAAAAATTAAATTCCTTAATAGCCCAAAATGCTTTATGTTCCAATTTTACTGGTAAGTGGCATGTTTTTCCAAAATTAAGTCTACATGAGGACATTACTATTGGAGTCTTATAAGCAGTTATGTATGCACATAATGCACTATCTAATCTAGCAGACCAATCCAATTTATAAAGATTTATTTATTTTTTTTAAAATTTGTTTTATTTCATGATTTGATATTTCTACCAGATGGCTGGTTTGAGGATGATAAGCAAAGGAGAATCTATGCATAATATCATTTTTTTAATCAATTTCTTGATTCTCTTATTCCGAAAATGGGATCCTCCATTTGTAATAATTACTCTCAGCACTCCATATCTTGTTAAAATATTTTTATTTAAAAAATTAGAAACACTCTGAGCATCACATTTAGGTACAACAAGACTTCAATCCATTTGACAATATAATCAACAACATGTAATATATATATATATATATATATATATANAAGAGCAACTCGTGGATCCCCAATAATGTTACATGTTTGGGTGGGACGGTGGATCCCCATCTATAAACAAAAAAAAATACATATTAAACCTACGGGTTCCAGAGTCCACAGTACAACGTTATGCCAAAGAGTAAACAAAACAACAAAAGTTCTATTGAACCCAAAATACAAAAGACCCAAAACAAAAATGCTTCGAGCAGCTCCAACCAATCCTATCCTCCGCCAAAAGAAAGTTACACCGTCTAGAAGATGCTGCAACAAAAACTTAGAAAAGATGACTTGCAGCCAGAAATTCCTCAAAAAGTGCCAGAAAAGCATCAGTAAGATAACATAAAGGATTAGAAGGAAATCGAGCTGAAAATACATAAAACCATTTAGGAGAGTTAGCTTAAAGATAGTACTTCCTGCAGATATTCCAGCTCCGAAAACATAGCAATATCCAAATAAATTAAAGGTGGTTAAGATGTAAAAAACACCACCCAACAAGTTCATAATACCATCCATTCTTTGATCAAGTTCCCACAAAATTGCAATGAACAAAATACCATATAACTTAAAAATAGTAGAAAATAAATCATTAAGCGCACCATCCAACAATTCCAACTACCAGCCATTTTTTGCCCAAGCCTCTGGGTAATAAACAATACCCAAATAAAACAAATGAGGTAAGAAAGTAATTTATAGAAAAGCCACCAAATAAGTCCCAGATTTTAGCTATCCGAAGTAAGAAGCAAAATCCTAAGAAAAAAAAGGTGGTAATAATGTAAATGAAAGGGAAAAACACCGAGCAAAACACAAATACCAGCCAGGCGTGACCCTGCTCCAAGAAAATAACAATAGCTAAATAAATTAAAGGTGGTAAGGATGTAAAAACACCACCCAGCAAGTTCACACTACTATCCATGCTTTGACCAAGCTTCCACCAAATTGCAAGAAACAAATGACCAGATAAATTAGAGGTGGTAAAGTGTAAATCATTAAGATATATATATATATCACATTTCAACATAACATTTAAAA
>JXCR01147712.1:0-16545 GCA_002079205.1 Phalaenopsis hybrid cultivar
AATCCGTCGCCGGAGAAGAAGACGGAGGTTTTCCTCACCGTGAGCTCGCGCTCTTCGTTGTCACAGTACTGTTTCCCAACAATCACCTTGCCCCCTTTGATTCCAGCTGCTTCCATCGCCGCCGTGATCCGAGCGCTCAACCTTTCCCTTGTTTTCCCGATCGAGTAGAAGCGCTTTGGTTTTGAAGTTGGATAGGAGAAAGGCGGAAACCGTGGCTTGTATTTATCTCCAATAAATAAATAAAAGTTGTGCATGTTGTTCTGGTTTCTGAGATTCCAAGCGATGATATTGTTGGCCAGCGAGTCCTGTTAGTAAAAGCTTCGAAAATAATTGTCGGGGTGATCGAAATTTTGCTTATATTAAAAAAATATATAATTTTCTTAAAATCAAATCATGAAAGTGTAGGCTTGTTCTCTTGGGTTCTTTTTTTTACCTACCGAGGATATTTGTTTGTACTTTCCCTAAATGTTTCGGGATTATTTTGGTGGATCATATTTCAGTTTTTTAAATCTCTTTTTATGGTTTCTTTTCAAGATGCTTTCTTTTATGACTAATTTTTTTAATTGTTTATTTGCGATTTATTCGGACGTTGGAGAACTCTTTGTGCTTTCAAAATTAGTCCAGGAAAAGTTTTAATTTCCTTGAAAAAAAAATGATATATAGCTGAAAAAATAATGTGAGTCGGGCCATAACAAACTGACGTCGAAGTTGCGCAAGNTGATATATAGCTGAAAAAATAATGTGAGTCGGGCCATAACAAACTGACGTCGAAGTTGCGCAAGCAAAGATATCTCCATAGACCAGCCATCACATTTAGTCGCATGGCCACCCTTCAACAGGCCACCCCAACATTAGTTGGTCGTCCTCATTCGATAGGCCGCCATATTTTAGTCACATGGCCGACCAGTCACTCGACCACCCTATTATTAGCTGACAGGCCTCACTCGATCGACCATTATATTTCAGCCGCCCGACATCCTTTAGTCGGACAATTCCCCCTGAACAAGCCTTCGCCCGCAGACCTCGTTCGGCTTGCTACTTATTACAATCGCCCAACTATCTCTTCTCCGACAAGCATCCATCGGCCAACCCTGAGTCGGCCGGCCATTTCCTCAACCAAACGGTGATCTTCACAACCTCGTTTGTATGACCATTTAACTTAAAACCAATTTATGTATACACCACCGTCTTCTTGTTTTTTTCAATACTAGCGGACCTTTATTGATAAATGTGCACAAAATATAAAATATTCCTTAAATTTATGTAGATAATTTACAAAGTAGTATAAACAATGTAATAGTTATAGAATAAGAACAGAACTCAGAACAAGGCAAACAAAGGTGTAGTCATAAAAAAATTTCACGCAATCTGACAACCAAGGAAAAGAAGATTAAAATAAACATGTATTGCCCTCCTTAATTTAAAGGCGCTATTGTAATGTTTCCCATTTTTCTTATGTAAGTATGAGAATCTACAACATGTAAGGGGGGGCTCTCCCCTTGGTTCATCCCTATACTTTCTCTCAGCCCCATGTAGGGAGATCTCTCTCCTCCCTTTCTGTTTTTTCTCCCTCAATCACCATGTTCTATCCCTTGGGCATGAACCTAAGGACAAATTTGAGTTCAACGCCTTCAAAGGTTCGGTTAGTGTAGAGCATGCCAATAACAAGAAGATGAGCAAACAAAGTGAAAGAAATATTTAAGCAGAGAAGCAAAAGAAAATGATGAAGAAGAAGAACAGAGCAATTTTGCAAAAAGCAAAGAGGTAACATAAAAATGACAAAGTAAGAAGTAAAAGGCCAAAAAAGAAAAAAGACAAACTTTCTCTTTCTCTAGTTAGTTCTCATTACAGAAAAAAGAAAAATTAAAAAAGAAAAACAAAAATACATATTTATCTTCTTGAGTAAAACAACTTTCTTTTCCTTCATCTTAAGCTTCTCCTCTGGAACGGAAAACAAAACTTCCCCTCCAAGACGACAAAAATGAAGCCTCTCCTTTAAGACGAGTGATGCACAGTTTGTTGTGTGTTGCTTTTGTAAATATTTTTCAATATTACAAAATACGCACGACAACACAAATAATAAATATGCAATTCAATCCCAATAAAAAAAACTTTATTAAAAATAATTTTATCTTTTAAAATCTTTAAGCTACCAAACTTGTAATAATAACACAAGTATACGTTTCGCTTAAGTAACAAAGGACTTTAATGCAGTCCTAAGTATCGATCCCACATGGAGTTGGAAATTCTTATGGCTACAATGTAAAACACAAAATTCAAACTACCAAACTTGAGTATGAAATTCAAATCTAAATTTTTTGAGTGTATGTTAGATAAAATGCAATTAAATGAACTCAGTTAACTAAACTATTTGCTAAACTTCAAAATTAAACTTATACAAACTAAACAATTTTTTTGTGACAAAGAGTTCAAATTTAAGAAAGCATCCTTCCCATTTACAATGAGTATATAGATTGTGAATAAATTAAAATTATGTATATATATATATATATATATTTATTGATTAAAAGTGCATCTCATGGCTCCTTACGCGTTAATCATTGAAAATGATACAAAATTGGGGTGGGATAGTGGATCCTCATCTAGAAACAAAACAAAAACATGAAATCCTAGGGGTTCCACTATCTGCATTACAACATCACGCAAAAAACAAAAAAATACATGTGAAAACCCAAAAAGTATACCAGCAAAAGTATACCCAAAACGTACATGTATACCAAACCCCAAGACTAAAAAGAAGGTGAACATATTTAAAAAGGAAAAGGCTAATTCCCAAATGACTCCAACGGTTTTCTGTTGACAGCATCCAAGCCTCCCAAGTCTAACAGCCATGTGAAAGAAAGTAAGGAAATCGGTCAATGGGCATAGTCACTCCAACTTTCAAAAATTATGCAATGAAACTCCCTACTAGAATAAAAGGAAAAACACAAATAGAAAGGGAGAAGCGTTATACGCCTTTAGCATGTGACCACATCGATAAACCTTCCAGCCACCCAAGAAATGAATTGCCCATAGAACCTTAAATTTAAAAGACGAACCAACCAAATGTGCAAGAATGAACAGCAATTTAATCCAATATTGTGAGTCCATCATCAACCAATTCAAAGGACTGTTGTAAGCGTAGCCCCCATGACAACAGTAAAATGTATCAATTAAAGTAAAAAGGGCCACAACAATAATAATATTCTTGCCTTTAGTACGGTCCCAAGTAACTACAAACAAAATCAGAGCATAAATCATCAGTATACTATGCCCAAACTGCCTACCCGCAGACACCCCAAGTGGCCAAGAATAACTATGAAAACCAATGAAGCTTGGATTTTCAGTATCAAACCAAATTACCAAATTCAAGTTGAATTCTAAACTGCTTTTCATATAATGCAGTAGCCAATGAATAAAGCCATTATTACCCTTCCGAATTCCAGGCCTTAAGTACTCCCAAGATAAATTAAAAGCATAGAAACCTTTTAATGAAAGAAAGGTTCATGTAAAACCTCCCCAAGCTCAACCTCCTTCCAACCTTCCAACAAGAACCATTCAAACCAATAATGCAATGTAGAAAAGGCCCTAAAAAAAGTGAAGTAAAATAATAACAAAGCCCCCAGCAAAGTAGCACAGTAGCAACCCCCAGCATAGAAGCACAAGAACAAACCTCCCCATGCATTAGCTGTGCAACAAATAATAAGCCAATCTAAATCAGTAAGCTTCCAACTGTTAAAATGAATCAACATAAGAGCAATAGGGGCTTCATAACAGTAAATAGTGTGATGTATTAGGCCACTCGTGAACGCCAAATTTCCAACCATCAAAGTAAGTATCTTTGGTCCTGCAAACACGAATTAAGACATACTCAAAACAGTCAATATAAAGCACATGTGTATAGGTATTAGTCATATACAAATGGCCAAGAGTGTGCCTATTAGACCAAAACCAGCATATAAATCCAGCAAAGCTCGTCAACAGATGGCTAATGGTGTGCCTAATATCCTATATCCAACTTAGAAAATCAGCGAAGCCCTCCCACGTAATCCCAAAATCGAGAGACCAACTCCCAAAATAAAGATAATAAAAGCAAGAAGACTTTCCAAACTGCGAATAGCATGTTAGGCCCATATAAGTCCAAAACCGAGCACCATTCTCCCAATATTTAGTAAGTGAAAACAAAAAACCTCCCTGCGTAAAACCCCAGAAAAGAAGGCGAGAGATAGATTTGAGAACCATCATCAGAAAATGCAGAAAAATGCTTTCCGCTAAGATCGAATCCAGCGCCAAACACAAACAGAAAGCCAAATGAGGGGGAAACATCTCAAAAACGAACAAAAGGGGCCTCCGGATCAATTTTAATAATTTTATGTAAGAAAGAGGGAGGGGTGTTTCCAACAATAGCATTTTGCACCCTCGATTTGGCCACCCAATCCACAAATTGATTCTCTTCTCTGTAAGTAAAATAAAATGAAATATTTTATTGATGGCTGTCAATGATGAAACTTATTCTTTTCAGCAAGGCATTAATATACCAAGGAGGTTTAATTTTAGCCAAAAGTATAATAAACAGGATTTCAGAGTTAGTTTCCAACACAATGCCATTTAAATGTAAAGCAGTAACCATATGAAGCGGAACAAGCACAGTAGAAGTCTCAGCCTCAAGAGAGGCAAAATAAGCTATACATCTTCCATAAGCTTCTCTTATAATCCTACCCATTCCCGTATAGGCATTAGAAAAACTCCCATCAATATTAATATTAAACCAACCATGGGGGGTGGTGCCCATTTAATCGAAATGGGTTTCCTATCCTTATCCATGGTAGGAGTAACAACCTGTCTAGAGAAGGACTTCCATGCCTTATTGAAATAAGCGACCGCTAAAATGTAAGTGGTAGAGGGGGTGTGCAGTAGCTTCATATTTATGACAGTTTCTTGCCATCCATATGAACCATAAAACGATAACAGGTAAACAAAAAAACTTGTTAAAAGAGGGTTCCAAACCCTTCCAAATCTCAGTAGCAGATTTAAAGTTCAGATTAGCAGGCTAGTGTATCCCAAAACAACACCCAATATGATGCCAAACTTCTTTAGCAAAATGACACTCAAAAAATAGATGATTCAGAGATTCAACACCTTTTTTATAAATATAATAGTATGATGTAAGTTTTAGCCCTTTCAGCTTGAGAATATCATCAAGAGGTAGCAACTTATGAAAGTATCTCTAAAGGAAAAAGGATATAAATGGAGTAATGAGTTTGTGCTAGATAAAAACATGCCATTTACATGGAGCAAAAGGCTGAAGATTTGAGTAAAGCCATTTTGTGACATATGACTTAGTATGGTTCTTCCATAAAGGAAGAGCTTTATCTTGCGGTTTAACAAGAAATCTAGCAATGGCAGGAACAATTTCACCTACTAAAGAATTCAACATATCAAGATTCCATTCACCATTAATGCAACAATCCGAGACCAGAAGGTTAACATCATAATCATGACCAGGCAGATTAGAGAAGGTAAAGAGACCCCAGTCATCATTCCAAAAGGATTTACTACCATCACCAATTCCCAAAACATAAAATGACAAGCTACATCACGTGCATCAATGATGGATTTCTAAAGTCTAGAATTTCCCACTCTCCAATTGACAGTGGAAGGTTGTAAATTCTTACAATATTTATGATTCATAAATTTGGCCCATGGAGACTCTCCCTGTCAAAATTTGAACCAAAGTTTACACATATTAATAGCAATAGTATGCTACAAAAATATATAACCAAGCCCACAAGCACAAAGAGATTTACAAGAAAGTGCCAAGTTGTCCAACTCTTGGTGGTTCTAGTGCCCTGCCAAATAATTTTATTAAAAATATTTTAAATTTTCTTTTGAATGCTCTTTTTGGTTTTGAGAACCTGCGTCATGTAAAGAGGGAGAGCACAAAGAATACTTTTCAATAAGGTGAGCCTGCCCCCAATAGAAAGGAAAACTTTTTTCCAGTCATTAATCTTGAGTTTAATCTTATCAATCACCTCATCCATATGTGTTTGTTTGATTGTACCTCTGAGAATGTTGACCCCAAGGTACTTTATAGGGAGCTTAGAGATTTTGCAGCCAGTAAAATTAGGGGCCCAAGCAGCACTATTAGAAGTAGTACCGTTGCCAAAGTACATATAGCACTTAGCCAAACTAAACAACATCCCAGGGGTGTTTTGAAAATCTTTTAACAAGTTCATAGTGGCTGTGATGGTGCGTTTACTAGCATTTAAAAATAGAATGGCATCGTCGGCATAAGCAAGGTGGCTCACAAAAAATTTAGACCTATGGGAGAATTGAAGATAAGGTTGATCATGATGCAACTTGTTAATAAGCCTGGAAAGATAATAAAAAACAATTATGAAAATAGCGAGAGAGAGAGAGGGTCTCCCTGCTTGATGCCCCTTCCAGCAGAGAAGAAACCACGGGCTTCACCATTGACCATCACATTATAGCTGCTATTAGATAGCCATCTCTGTATAAGTGAGCAGAAATCCTGTTTAAAACCTCTAGCTTGCAAAATATTAAGAATNACCAAACTTGTAATAATAACACAAGTATACGTTTCGCTTAAGTAACAAAGGACTTTAATGCAGTCCTAAGTATCGATCCCACATGGAGTTGGAAATTCTTATGGCTACAATGTAAAACACAAAATTCAAACTACCAAACTTGAGTATGAAATTCAAATCTAAATTTTTTGAGTGTATGTTAGATAAAATGCAATTAAATGAACTCAGTTAACTAAACTATTTGCTAAACTTCAAAATTAAACTTATACAAACTAAACAATTTTTTTGTGACAAAGAGTTCAAATTTAAGAAAGCATCCTTCCNGCCAAACTTGTAATAATAACACAAGTATACGTTTCGCTTAAGTAACAAAGGGCTTTAATGCAGTCCTAAGTATCGATCCCACATAGAGTTGGAAATTCTTATGGCTACAATATAAAACACAAAATTCAAACTACCAAACTTGAGTATGAAATTCAAATCTAAATTTTTTTAGTGTATGTTAAATAAAATGCAATTAAATGAACTCAGTTAACTAAATTATTTGCTAAACATCAAAATTAAACTTATACAAACTAAACAATTTTTTTGTGACAAAGAGTTCAAATTTAAGAAAGCATCCTTCTCCTTTACAATGAGTATATAGATTGTGAATAAATTAAAATTATGTATATATATATATATATATATTTATTGATTAAAAGTGCATCTCATGGCTCCTTACGCGTTAATCATTGAAAATGATACAAAATTGGGGTGGGATAGTGGATCCTCATCTAGAAACAAAACAAAAACATGAAATCCTAGGGGTTCCACTATCTGCATTACAACATCACGCAAAAAACAAAAAAATACATGTGAAAACCCAAAAAATATACCAGCAAAAGTATACCCAAAACGTACATTTATACCAAACCCCAAGACTAAAAAGAAGGTGAACATGTTTTAAAAGGAAAAAGGCTAATTGCCAAATGACTCCAGCGGTTTTCTGTTGACAGCATCCAAGCCTCCCAAGTCTAACAGCCATGTAAAAGAAAGTAAGGAAATCGGTCAATGGGCATAGTCACTCCAACTTTCAAAAATTATGCAATGAAACTCCCTANGTATACCAGCAAAAGTATACCCAAAACGTACATGTATACCAAACCCCAAGACTAAAAAGAAGGTGAACATATTTAAAAAGGAAAAGGCTAATTCCCAAATGACTCCAACGGTTTTCTGTTGACAGCATCCAAGCCTCCCAAGTCTAACAGCCATGTGAAAGAAAGTAAGGAAATCGGTCAATGGGCATAGTCACTCCAACTTTCAAAAATTATGCAATGAAACTCCCTACTAGAATAAAAGGAAAAACACAAATAGAAAGGGAGAAGCGTTATACGCCTTTAGCATGTGACCACATCGATAAACCTTCCAGCCACCCAAGAAATGAATTGCCCATAGAACCTTAAATTTAAAAGACGAACCAACCAAATGTGCAAGAATGAACAGCAATTTAATCCAATATTGTGAGTCCATCATCAACCAATTCAAAGGACTGTTGTAAGTGTAGCCCCCATGACAATAGTAAAATGTATCAATTAAAGTAAAAAGGGCCACAACAATAATAATATTCTTGCCTTTAGTACTGTCCCAAGTAACTACAAACAAAATCAGAGCATAAATCATCAGTATACTATGCCCAAACTGCCTACCCGCAGACACCCCAAGTGGCCAAGAATAACTATGAAAACCAATGAAGCTTGGATTTTCAGTATCAAACCAAATTACCAAATTCAAGTTGAATTCTAAACTGCTTTTCATATAATGCAATAGCCAATGAATAAAGCCATTATTACCGTTCCGAATTCCAGGCCTTAAGTACTCCCAAGATAAATTAAAAGCATAGAAACCTTTTAAATGAAAGAAAGGTTCATGTAAAACCTCCCCAAGCTCAGCCTCCTTCCAACCTTCCAACAAGAACCATTCAAACCAATAATGCAATGTAGAAAAGGCCCTCAAAAAAGTGAAGTAAAATAATAACAAAGCCCCCAGCAAAGTAGCACAGTAGCAACCCCCAGCATAGAAGCACAAGAACAAACCTCCCCATGCATTAGCTGTGCAACAAATAATAAGCCAATCTAAATCAGTAAGCTTCCAACTGTTAAAATGAATCAACATAAGAGCAACAGGGGCTTCATAACAGTAAATAGTGTGATGTATTAGGCCACCCGTGAACGCCAAATTTCCAACCATCAAAGTAAGTATCTTTGGTCCTGCAAACACGAATTAAGACATACTCAAAACAGTCAATATAAAGCACATGTGTATAGGTATTAGTCATATACAAATGGCCAAGAGTGTGCCTATTAGACCAAAACCAGCATATAAATCCAGCAAAGCTCGTCAACAGATGGCTAATGGTGTGCCTAATATCCTATATCCAACTTAGAAAATCAGCGAAGCCCTCCCACGTAATCCCAAAATCGAGAGACCAACTCCCAAAATAAAGATAATAAAAGCAAGAAGACTTTCCAAACTGCGAATAGCATGTTAGGCCCATATAAGTCCAAAACCGAGCACCATTCTCCCAATATTTAGTAAGTGAAAACAAAAAGCCTCCCTGCGTAAAACTCCAGAAAAGAAGGCGAGAGATAGATTTTAGAACCATCATCAGAAAATGCAGAAAAATGCTTTCCGCTAAGATCGAATCCAGCGCCAAACACAAACAGAAAGCCAAATGAGGGGGAAACATCTCAAAAACGAACAAAAGGGGCCTCCGGATCAATTTTAATAATTTTATGCAAGAAAGAGGAAGGGGTGTTTCCAACAATAGCATTTTTCACCCTCGATTTGGCCAGCCAATCCACAAATTAATTCTCTTCTCTGTAAGTAAAATAAAATGAAATATTTAATTGATGGCTGTCAATGATGAAACTGATTCTTTTCAGCAAGGCATTAATATACCAAGGAGGTTTAACTTTAGAAAAAAGTATAATAAACAGGATTTCAGAGTCAGTTTCCAACACAATGCCATTTAAATGTAAAGCAGTAACCATATGAAGCAGAACAAGCACAGTAGAAGTCTCAGCCTCAAGAGAGGCAAAATAAGCTATACATCTTCCATAAGCTTCTCTTATAATCCTACCCATTATCGTATAGGCATTAGAAAAACTCCCATCGATATTAATATTAAACCAACCATGGGGGGTGGTGCCCATTTAATCGAAATGGGTTTCCTACCCTTAGCCATGGTAGGAGTAACATCCTGTCTAGAGAAGGACTTCCATGCCTTATTGAAATAAGCGACCGCTAAAATGTAAGTGGTAGAGGGGGTGTGCAGTAGCTTCATATTTATGACCATTTCTTGCCTTCCATATGAACCATAAAACGATAATAGGTAAACAAAAAAACTTGTTAAAAGAGGGTTCCAAACCCATCCAAATCTCAGTAGCAGATTTCAAGTTCAGATTAGCAGGCCAGTGTATCCCAAAACAACACCCAATATGATGCCAAACTTCTTTAGCAAAATGACACTCAAAAAATAAATGATTCAGAGATTCAGCACCTTTTTTATAAATATAATAGTATGATGTAAGTTTTAGCCCTTTCAGCTTGAGAATATCATCAAGAGGTAGCAACTTATGAAAGTATCTCTAAAGGAAAAAGGATATAAATGGAGTAATGAGTTTGTGCTAGATAAAAACATGCCATTTACATGGAGCAAAAGGCTGAAGATTTGAGTAAAGCCATTTTGTGACAGATGACTTAGTATGGTTCTTCCATAAAGGAAGAGCTTTATCTTGCGGTTTAACAAGAAATCTAGCAATGGCAGGAACAATTTCACCTACTAAAGAATTCAACATATCAAGATTCCATTCACCATTAATGCAACAATCCGAGACCAGAAGGTTAACATCATAATCATGACCAGGCAGATTAGAGAAAGTAAAGAGACCCCAGTCATCATTCCAAAAGGATATACTACCTTCACCAATTCCCAAAACATAAAATGACAAGCTACATCACGTGCAGCAATGATGGATTTCTAAAAGTCTAGAATTTCCCACTCTCCAATTAACAGTGGAAGGTTGTAAATTCTTACAATATTTATGATTCATAAATTTGGCCCATGGAGACTCTCCCTGTCAAAATTTGAACCAAAGTTTACACATATTAATAGCAATAGTATGCTGCAAAATTATATAACCAAGCCCACAAACACAAAGAGATTTACAAGCATAGTGCCAAGTTGTCCAACTCTTGGTGGTTCTAGTGCCCTGCCAAATAATTTTATTAAAAATATTTTAAATTTTCTTTTGAATGCTCTTTTTGGTTTTGAGAACCTGCGTCATGTAAAGAGGGAGAGTACAAAGAATACTTTTCAATAAGGTGAGCCTGCCCCCAATAGAAAGGAAAACATTTTTCCAGTCATTAATCTTGAGTTTAATCTTATCAATCACCTCATCCATATGTGTTTGTATGATTGTACCTCTGAGAATGTTGACCCCAAGGTACTTTATAGGGAGCTTAGAGATTTTGCAGCCAGTAAAATTAGGGGCCCAAGCAACACTATTAGATGTAGCACCGTTGCCAAAGTACATATAGCACTTAGCCAAACTAAAAAACATCCCAGGGGCGTTTTGAAAATCTTTTAACAAGTTCATAGTGGCTGTGATTGCGCGTTTACTAGCATTTAAAAATAGAATGGCATCGTCGGCATAAGCAAGGCGGCTCACAAAAATTTTAGACCTATGGGAGAATTGAAGATAAGGTTGATCATGATGCAACTTGTTAATAAGCCTGGAAAGATAATAAAAAACAATTATGAAAATAGTGAGAGAGAGAGAGGGTCTCTCTGCTTGATGCCCCTTCCAGCAGAGAAGAAATCACGGGCTTCACCATTGACCATCACACTATAGCTGCTATTAGATAGCCATCTCTGTATAAGTGAGCAGAAATCCTATTTAAAACCTCTAGCTTGCAAAATATTAAGAATAAAGTCCCAACTAATAGTATCAAAATCTTTCTTGATGTCCAATTTGAGAACCATGTTACCCCTGTGCACTTTTTGTCCAACTCTTCAATCAATTCTTGCGCTAAGAGAATGTTGTCTTTTCCCTGCCCTTAATGAAAGCAGACTACTATTCAGCAATAATATGATTGAGATGAGGCCAAAGTCTACTAACAATAATCTTACTAAGGGCTTTAGATATCACCATAGTGAGACATACAGGACAAAAATTATCCCAAGTGACTTTATCATTACCTTTAGAAATAAGAATAATTAGAGCTGAGGTGAAATATTTACCAGGATTATTTCTAAGGAAAAAACTTTGAATAGAAAGAGTAACTTCCTTCTTAATAATCTCCCAAGCATGTATGTAGAAAGCAAAAGAAAACCCATCAAGACCCGGGGCTTTATTTAGACAGATAGATTTGAAGGCATTCAGAATTTCCTGCTCATCAGGAGGATGGACCAATCCATGGGATTGGGTGCAAATAAATAGGGAAATATACTTTATTTGATGCAGAATTGGAGATTTTAAGGTGAAAGATTAAAATCTNCATACAGGACAAAAATTATCCCAAGTGACTTTATCATTACCTTTAGAAATAAGAATAATTAGAGCCGAGGTGAAATATTTACCAGGATTATTTCCAAGGAAAAAACTTTGAATAGAAAGAGTAACTTCCTTCTTAATAATCTCCCAAGCATGTATGTAGAAAGCAAAAGAAAACCCATCAGGACCCAGGGCTTTATTTAGACAGATAGATTTGAAGGCATTCAAAATTTCCTGCTCATCAGGAGGATGGACCAATCCATGGGATTGGGTGCAAATAAATAGGGAAATATACTTTATTTGATGCAGAATTGGAGATTTTAAGGTGAAAGATTAAAATCTCTAATTTGTTCCAGTTGAATGAGAACTGATACAAGATTGTTAGACCTCTAGGAAAGGAGTAGTGGGAGCTCTGAAGTGACAGTCGGTAACCTCCTAGTAATACATTTGCATTTTAATTAACATTCACTTGAGTAGTTAATTTTCAAACTTCACACTTTACATTTACTTTTTATTTTCTNTTAATTTGGTCCAGTTGATTGAGAACTGATACAAGATTGTTAGACCTCTAGGAAAAGAGTAGTGAGAGCTCTGGAGTGACAGTCGGTAACCTCCCAGTAATACATTTGCATTTTGATTAACATTCACTTGAGTAGTTAATTTTCAAACTTCACACTTTACATTTACTTTTTATTTTCTTTTGTTATAAAGTAATTTTTATAATTTACTTTAGGATTTTCCAACTTCCCTGTGGGATCGATATCTAGGACTCCAATTAAGCTCTTAATTACTTGAGTGATACATATACTTGTGTTGATCTTAAATGGGATTTAGCAGTTTAAAAAGAGTTTTAAAAGATAAATTATTTTCATAAAAAGTATTTTTGTTGGGATTATATNTATTACTTGAGTGATACATATACTTGTGTTGATCTTAAATGGGATTTAGCAGTTTAGAAAGAGTTTTAAAAGATAAATTATTTTCATAAAAAGTATTTTTGTTGGGATTATATTTCATATTTATTATATATCTGTCGTGTGTAATTTGTAATATTGAAAAATATTTGCAAAATTCTAACACTAAATCGACCCTCATCAAGTATTTTTGTTTGAACATTTTCTTATTTAAGTGTGTTTTCTTGTTTTTAATTATCCACTTTATCTTGTTTATGTGTAGTGTAAGATCTAAAAAATTAGTATCTTACGATTCTGATTTAGAAAGAACTATTAGAAAAATTTGAAAACAACAAAAAGAGAAAGATCATTTTAGCAGAATGACTTGCAATTTAAACAATGCTGGAAATGAAAATGAACATCATCAGAGACCTATAAGAGATTATGCTAATCCTACAGCAGTTGAAATTCATTTGAGAATTCAAAACCCTAACGTAGCTTCCAATTCATTTGAGCTTAAACCTGCTATTATCCAAATTGTTCAAAAAAATCAGTTTAGGGGAGAACCTACTAAAGATCCTAATTTACATCTTGCTAGTTTTCTAGAATTGTTTGCTAAATTTAAATCTGATGGAGTGTTGAATGATGCTGTCAGACTTAGAATTTTTTTTTCACTAAGTGATAAAGCTAAGATGTGGTTAAACTCATTAGCACTTGGATCTATCAAAACATGGGGAGATTTATCATAAAAATTCTTATCTAAATATTTTCCACCTTAAAAAACTACTAAGATTATAAATCATATCACATCTTTTCATCTATTTGAAGTGAATCAATTTACGAAGCCTGGAAAAGATTTAAAGATCTCTTTAGAAAGTTTCCACACCATGCGTTGCTAGATTGGTTATTAATTCAAACTTTTTATAGTGTGTTGGTTGGATCTCTTAGATCGGTAATTGATGCTGCTGCTAGTGGATCATTAATGTCAAAACCATTCGATGAAGCATATTCATTAATTGAAGAGATGGCTACAAATAATTTTTAATGGCCCTCTGAAAGGGTAAATCTAAAAAGGGTAGCTAGTATTCATGATTTTGATGCTATATTTATTTCAGTTGTCCAAATAGTTGTTATATCAAAGAAGATAGATCAATATGGAATGAATTATTCTCAGATAGCATCTATGTTTGAGGAAAACTCATTAGGACAAATGATAGAATATCAGTCTTCTTATGAGAATTTAAATGCAATGAATAATCATTATAGTAATCTTTATGCTAATTATTATAACCGTGGTTGGAAGAATAATCCAAACATTAGTTGGAGTAATAATAATTATAATGTTGCAAATCCACATTGGGGAAACAACACTGTTGCGAACCCATTGGGAAACTCCAGCAATCAAGGGAATCAAGCTTATAAAACTTATTACCCCCAATTTTTAATAATTTGCAGAGTAAGGAGAAAAAGCTATCAATGGAAGAATTGATATTGCAAATGGGTTGTCAATTACAATGTCAAGGAGTTGCTATCAGAAACATGGAAAAACAATTCGAATGTATTGCTACTGCACTTACCAATAAACCTCCAGAAACATTACCTAGTAATGTTGAAGTAAATCCTAAAGATCATAACAAAGAGCAAATTAAAGCTATTCAACTGAGAAGTGGAAAAAAAGTAGAAAACAGAGTTCAACAAGAAGTTGAAGTTGAAAATGAAAAATCCTGTGAAGATTTTCATTTTAAAGCAAAAAATCCTATTAAACCAATGAAAATCACTATAGAAAGACCACCACCTCCATTTACTCAACGATTGAAGTAGAAACATATAGATAATCAATTTTTGAATTTTTGGAAGTTTTGAGGAAATTAATGATAAACATTCCATTTGTNGGTAAAGAGACCCCAGTCATCATTCCAAAAGGATTTACTACCATCACCAATTCCCAAAACATAAAATGACAAGCTACATCACGTGCATCAATGATGGATTTCTAAAGTCTAGAATTTCCCACTCTCCAATTGACAGTGGAAGGTTGTAAATTCTTACAATATTTATGATTCATAAATTTGGCCCATGGAGACTCTCCCTGTCAANAGTAAAGAGACCCCAGTCATCATTCCAAAAGGATATACTACCTTCACCAATTCCCAAAACATAAAATGACAAGCTACATCACGTGCAGCAATGATGGATTTCTAAAAGTCTAGAATTTCCCACTCTCCAATTAACAGTGGAAGGTTGTAAATTCTTACAATATTTATGATTCATAAATTTGGCCCATGGAGACTCTCCCTGTCAAAATTTGAACCAAAGTTTACACATATTAATAGCAATAGTATGCTGCAAAATTATATAACCAAGCCCACAAACACAAAGAGATTTACAAGCATAGTGCCAAGTTGTCCAACTCTTGGTGGTTCTAGTGCCCTGCCAAATAATTTTATTAAAAATATTTTAAATTTNACAAAAATATATAACCAAGCCCACAAGCACAAAGAGATTTACAAGAAAGTGCCAAGTTGTCCAACTCTTGGTGGTTCTAGTGCCCTGCCAAATAATTTTATTAAAAATATTTTAAATTTTCTTTTGAATGCTCTTTTTGGTTTTGAGAACCTGCGTCATGTAAAGAGGGAGAGTACAAAGAATACTTTTCAATAAGGTGAGCCTGCCCCCAATAGAAAGGAAAACATTTTTCCAGTCATTAATCTTGAGTTTAATCTTATCAATCACCTCATCCATATGTGTTTGTATGATTGTACCTCTGAGAATGTTGACCCCAAGGTACTTTATAGGGAGCTTAGAGATTTTGAAGCCAGTAAAATTAGGGGCCCAAGCAACACTATTAGATGTAGCACCGTTGCCAAAGTACATATAGCACTTAGCCAAACTAAAAAACATCCCAGGGGCGTTTTGAAAATCTTTTAACAAGTTCATAGTGGCTGTGATTGCGCGTTTACTAGCATTTAAAAATAGAATGGCATCGTCGGCATAAGCAAGGCGGCTCACAAAAATTTTAGACCTATGGGAGAATTGAAGATAAGGTTGATCATGATGCAACTTGTTAATAAGCCTGGAAAGATAATAAAAAACAATTATGAAAATAGTGAGAGAGAGAGAGGGTCTCTCTGCTTGATGCCCCTTCCAGCAGAGAAGAAATCACGGGCTTCACCATTGACCATCACACTATAGCTGCTATTAGATAGCCATCTCTGTATAAGTGAGCAGAAATCCTATTTAAAACCTCTAGCTTGCAAAATATTAAGAATAAAGTCCCAACTAATAGTATCAAAATCTTTCTTGATGTCCAATTTGAGAACCATGTTACCCCTGTGCACTTTTTGTCCAACTCTTCAATCAATTCTTGCGCTAAGAGAATGTTGTCTTTTCCCTGCCCTTAATGAAAGCAGACTACTATTCAGCAATAATATGATTGAGATGAGGCCAAAGTCTACTAACAATAATCTTACTAAGGGCTTTAGATATCACCATAGTGAGACATACAGGACAAAAATTATCCCAAGTGACTTTATCATTACCTTTAGAAATAAGAATAATTAGAGC
>JXCR01147712.1:21199-78893 GCA_002079205.1 Phalaenopsis hybrid cultivar
GAATTTAAGAAGGAATATATGGAATATCAAGATGAGGATAAAATTCAAGATGAATCTATGGAAGTGAGTAAAGAGGATATGGATTATGTTGAGGAAAGATTTGAAATGTTAGATCCTATAAAGGAAACAAGACTTTGATTCCATTTATTGAGAAACCTCCTGAATTAGAACTAAAAACACTTCCTACATATTTGAAGTATGCATTTTTAGGAGATTTATATACATTACCTATTATAGTATCCTCAAAATTAACTGATATGCAAAAAGAAAAAATAGTTGTTGGAAACTTTGAAAAAATATAAGAAAGCCTTTTGATGGATATTGGCTGATATTAAAGGAATCAGTCATTCAATTTGTATGCATAGAATTTTATTAGAAGATCAACATAAACCAAGAGCTGACCCTCAAAGGAGATTAAATCCTATGATGAAAGAAGTCGTAAAGAAAGAAATTTTAAAACGGTTAGATGCTAGAAATATATCTTATTTTAGAGAGTGCTTGGGTTAGTCCACTTCACTGTATTCCAAAGAAAGGAGGTGGAAGTGTAGTGACAAATAAGCATAATGAATTAATATTAACAAGACGAGTCAGTGGTTGGTAAATCTGCATAGATTATAAAAAATTAAATTCTGTCACCATGACGGATCATTTTCCTTTACACTTTTTGGACCAGATGTTGGATAGATTAGCTGAGCATAAATATTTTCATTTTCTAGATGGATATACTATTTATCAACAAATACCTATTTCTCCAAAGAATCAAGTTGAAACAACATTTACTAGTGCTTATGATACTTTCTCTTTTCGGTGAATGCCTTTTGGATTATGTAATACACCTGTAACATTTCAAAGATGTATGATATCAATTTTCAGTGATTTGATTGAAAAAGGTTTGAAGAAATTATGGATGATTTTTTTGTATTTGGAACTTCATTTGAAATATGTCTAAATCATTTAGAAAAAGTTTTGGAACGCTGTGAAAAGACTAATCTCGTATTAAACTAGGAGAAATGTCAATTTTTTGTTGCAAAATAAAAAATTTTCTTGGGCATTAAATTTCAAAAAATGGTATGGAAGTAGATCCTGCAAAAATACAGGTTATATCGAACCTACCTCCACCTACCATTGTAAGAGGAGTTAGGAGCTTTTTAGGACATGCTAGATATTATAGGAGATATATTAAAGAATTTTCAAAAATTACTAAACCTTTATGCCAACTTTTGGAAAAAGATACAAAGTTTAACTTTAATTAAGGTTGCCTTAAAACCTTTGAAACTTTAAAGGAAAAATTGATCACTGCTCCTATAATTGTTTCACCTGATTGGGAGAAACCTTTTGAATTAATGTGTGATAATAGTGATTATGCAATTGAAGCTATTTTAGGGCAAAGATATGATAAAATTTTTAAAGCTATATACTATGCTTGTAAGACTCCTAATGATGCTCAAATTAATCACATTATCACTGAAAGAAAGTTATTAGCTATTGTGTATGCTTCTAATAAGTTTAGATCATATCAAATTGGAGCTAAATGTCTTGTGCATACTGACCATTTGGCTATTATATTTGTTGTAAAAGAAGGAAGCTAAACCAAGATTAATTAGATGGGTACTTTTAATGCAAAAGTTTGACTTTGTGGTAGTAGATAGGAAAGAGATTGATAATCAAATTGCTGATCATCTGACTAGGCTAGAACAAGAAGAAATGCTTGACATGGAAAAAGAAATTAATGAAACTTTTCTTGATGAACAAATTTATGTTGTAAAAGGATGGGAAATACCTTGGTATACTGATATTATAAATTATATTGTTAGTGTTATTTTACCATTATGATTAACAAAAAAGCAGGAAAAAAAATCCATTCATGATGCAAGATCTTATTTTTTGGATGATCCTTATTTATATAAGCAATTTAAACATTTAATGATGAGATGATGAGTGCCTTATAGAGAAATTCAGGAAATTATTTAAAAATGTCATGATTATGAATTTGTAAGACATTTTGGGAACAATAGAACTATTCATAAAATTTACAATCTGGATTTTCTTGGCCTACTCTATTTAGAGATGTTAATATATATATCAGAACATCTGATCGGTGTCAGAGAGTAGGTAATATTTCAAGAAGAAATGAAATGACAGTAAATTTTAATTTGGAAATTGAATTTTTTGATGCATGGGGATTGGATTTTATGGGACAATTTATACCCACATTCGAAAATATATACATATTGATCGTAGTGGATTACATTTCAAAATGGATTGAAGCAGTCGCTTTACCTCGATGTGATGCTTGAAGTGTTTCAACATTTTTAATTAAAAATATTTTTACNTTTGGCCTACTCTATTTAGAGATGTTAATATATATATCAGAACATCTGATCGATGTCAGAGCGTAGGTAATATTTCAAGAAGAAATGAAATGGCAGTAAATTTTAATTTGGAAATTGAATTTTTTGATGCATGGGGATTGGATTTTATAGGACAATTTATACCCACATTCGAAAATATATACATATTGATTGTAGTGGATTACATTTCAAAATAGATTGAAGCAGTCGCTTTACCTCGATGTGATGCTTGAAGTGTTTCAACATTTTTAATTAAAAATATTTTTACAAGATATGAATTGTCGAGAGTAGTCATTATTGTTGGATGATCTAATTTTAGGAATGTAGCAATTACAAGATTGGTGGAAAAATATAATATAATGCATAATATTGCAACTGCTTATCATCCCCAGACTTGGAGCATTTAAAATTTTTTAATTAAAAATATTTTTACAAGATATGGAATGACGAGAGTAGTCAATACCAATGGAGGTTCTCATTTTAGGAATGTAACTGTTGCAAGATTGGAGGAAAAATATAATAGAATGCATAAAATTGCAACTGCTTATCATCTTCAGATTAGTGGTTTAGCAGAAGTATATAATTGTTAAATTATAAGAATTTTGGATAAGAGTGTTATTCTTAGTAAAATGGATTAGTCTAATAGATTAGATATTGCATTATGGGCATACATGACAACCTATAAGAAATCGATAGGAATGTCCCCTTATAGATTAATTTTTGTGAAGACTTGTCACTTGACGGTTGAATTAGAGCATAAATTTTATTGGGTGATAAATGAATTCAATTTTAATTTGAAAGAAGCTGGTGAGAAAAGATTTTTATAATTGAATGAGCTTGAGGAAATTAGGAATGAATCTTACGATAATGCGAGGATTTATAAGGAAAAGGTGAAAGAATTGTATGATCGGAAGATAATAAAAAGTGTATTTGAACCGGGATAAGAAATTTTATTCTATAATAGAAAATTGAAATTATTTCGTGAGAAATTGAAGTCTAGGTGAAATGGCCATTCAGAGTTATAAATGTCCAACACTATGTGGCAGCTAATATTGAAGTCCCCAAGACTGAGAGAATATTTAACGTGAATGGGCACAGATTGAAATCATATCTTTTTGGTCAAAGGCCAGGTTTTGAAGAGACTGTAATGTTGGGTCACCCAAAATAAGAATGGAAATGTCGGGCTGACGACATTAAACAAAGAAATTTGTGGGAGGAAACCCATATGTATCGTTGTTAGTTAATTTTTTTAGTTTGTTTTGTTTGAAATATTTTACGTATATTTATGTTTATGTCTTTATGTAGTGCTTGTATTTGATAAAATATTTAGAAACATCTTTCTTTGCTTAATTTTATAGAAAAATTGAGAATTTAATGGATAGAAATTGAAACGGCAAAAAATTTAGAATGGGCGTATTTTGGCTGATGTTCTAAAGAAATTGCGACAGACTTTCTAAAGAGTTGGCGGATGATGCACCAGATTAACACATGAAACACTAGGGGTCTGAAATGTTTAAAACGTGTCAAATGGCAGTTTTTTGGCNTAAAAAATTTAGAATGGGTGTATGATGCGACAGACTTTCTAAAGAGTTGGCGGATTATGCACCAGATTAACACATGAAACACTAGGGGTCTGAAATGTTTAAAACGTGTCAAATGGCAGTTTTTTGGCTTTTTTTGGTAGTTTATTCTCCATATAACTTCTAAAAACCCACTCCAAACCATATTTTAGGGGGGGGGGACGAGGGAAAAGTCACCACTTTTCAAATCCTATGGCTTCCAACTTTAAAAACTCTACTAGATTTGAAATTTTTAACCGAAGAAAGTTTGTCAGTTTTGATGCGCAAAAATTACACAATTGAGTTCTAGTGAAGAAGATGCTTATTAGAGAAAGAAGATTTTTGAATTGATGATTCAACATGCTGAATATTCGAGTAGAAGAGACTATTGCGCAGAGGCGTTGGAAAGTGCTTTGCTAAAATATTGCCGCTGTTGTTGTTCTTGTAGTAAAAGAATTTTATGCAAATCTTCATGGGATCAACCAAGGAATGATTTACGTGCGATGTAAGTTCTTGCAATTCTCCTTCAAGAATAAACGAGATGTTTATGATTGAAAATATGCATATCTNAGGAAAGGAGATTTTTGAATTGATGATTCAACATGCTGAATACTCGAGTAGAAGAGACTATTGCGCAGAGGCGTTGGAAAGTGCTTTGCTACAGTATTGCCGCTGTTGTTGTTCTTGTAGTAAATAAATTTTATGCAAATCTTCATGGGATCAACCAAGGAATGATTTCGTGCGATGTAAGTTCTTGCAATTCTCCTTCAAGAATAAACGAGATGTTTATGATTGAAAATATGCATATCTGCCATTATGTAAACTTTATTTCTGCAAAAGAGAATATGAATGAACTATACTGTTACCTTATGAATGAAGATGCAAAATGGTAGACCAGAGATGATGGAAATGTAAGTTTACTTTTATCATTTTTAAATCCAGTTTCAAAAGCCTAACACTTCTTCATTTCATCAAAATTACTGTCTACCATGAAAATTAGTAAGGTAACTAAGGATAGTGTTATTTTGAATTATTGCATTCAAATCAGAAAACCTAATAATGTTGGAGCTATTATTGTGAAGTTGATTTTGGGCTTGATTGTGAATGGATTTGCAACTGGATTTGGACATCCATCCACTATTTTCCTACTATGCATTCAATCGCAAGTACCTTATGAAAGTTAGGAAAAAGTGCTTCTTCCTTAGAAGTCGATGGATCCAGAGGTCTATTGCAACTATATTGGAATGGGAGATGAAAATGATATGAATGTACTGATGGATCAAGGATCTTAGAATTCATCGCCTGTTTGGCCCTACAACAACTCGAGTTCACTTTTAAAGAGGATCAAGAAGATAGAGAAAGTGGTGCAGAATCTCATTCATGTGATTGGAAATATTACTGAAATGCTGGATCATCTAGACTGGAGACTAAAGGAATATTTTGAAAATACTGGGTGTATTGAAGATGGATTGGTACGTATCTGCAACAAACATACTTGGATTGAAGAGGAAAACTCAACTAATGAATTTCCATATCAACCTATCTACAACCTCTATGTGTACTACCAATCTATGGGAGATATCCAAAAAGACGATAGTGAAGAAGATGTTTGATCTTAATTTATGCACGGCACATTTTGTTTAGTATTGTTTGTTTTAGTTTGTTAAGTTGGATTGCATTTTCTTTCTAATGAACACTATTTATGTTTATATTTTGAATTTTGATGTTTAGATTTCAGTGTTAGGATGTTGGTTTACTTTATAACACTGAATTTGATGTTTGTTGGCTTAAAAAATGTTAGTTTGTAATATCACAAATTTTATATTCAAATGTGAGTTTTTTATTATTTGTGAAAGTCTTGTGTTAGTGTGATGTTTATATTTGCTTAGAAAGATCTATTTGAGTCAAATAGAGATTGACATAAAGCAGCAAAGAGCAGATTTCCACAAAAATCAAAATATGGTAAATTTGAACTCTGACGCATGATGCACAAATTTATAGAGGCTTGCCGCATGATGTGAGAAAGGTTTAAACACATCATATTGCCTAGAAAACCGCAAAATCATACAAACAAACTCCACTTTTTTTTATTAAGTCATCACCTACCTCAAGACCTTGGTCTACGACATCGCATTGTGGGCGAAAGAGAAGGATTCAGAGGCTAAAAACAATGTATTTCATTTTCTCTTAGTAAGAGCTTCACTTTAACTTAGAAATTTTTATTTTTCACCATAGATTTAGCAAATCCAAAATTTAGAAGTTTTGATGAAAAAGCTTGAAGAAAACTCATGGTGAAAAGTTTCTTACCAAATAATCTTGTTAGAGTTAGATTTTTGATTTAGTGATTTATTTGGACTATATTTGGATTTTCGTTGAATTTCCAAATGGCTCCACAAGTTAAGAGAGGAAGACCGTCCAAGGAATTCGATGCACAAAGATTTTTTAGTTTCAAAGCCCAGCATAGTTACAATACTTATGTGGAAACAAATAGAATGATCCAAAAAGGTTGAAAGGATCAATGCTTTTAATGAGCTTAGAAATATGTTTCATAATGAATATGCTGCATTTGTAATAACTGAATGTCACTGGAAGAAGTAATTGAATTTTTGACTAATGGAGGAGGGGAGTGGAAAATTAAGAATAACAAGATAATTAACTTGCTTCCATGTTTACTATTCAGTAAAAAATATGACACCACTTCATTTCTGCCAGAATGTTGTCAACAAATCATTTGGCTGATGTTACAAAAGATAAAGCTATATTAAACTATTGCATTCAGTATACGAAGGTAATAGATGTTGGTGCACTTATAGTTCAACATGCTCGAAGTATAGCTGCTAGTTCTACAGCTGAAGGTTTGGGATATCCAGCCTTGATTTTCACTTTATGTGAACAATCAGGAGTAGAATCCCATAGAAATGAAAAGAGATTACAACTACAGAATCTGATTGGGAGGCATATGATTCAAAGAGTAGAATCATTTGTTTAGTCTAGAAGTGGAAGAAGGAATAGGCCTTCTACATATGTTATAGGGACATCTACTTCTCGATCTACATCGCTTGAAGGTATTATGGATCAACTCATGATTCAACAAATGGATATAGTTAATATTCAAACTAAGTTGGGAGATATAGGAGCAAGGAATGCATATAATGATGAATATCCATTGAGGAGAGTACAACATGATATTGAGTTTGAGAATGTCATGGTAAGACATCTTAGGGGTGAACCTAATGTAAAATTTTCTGCTTGCCCCATTTTCACTCCCTATACTCCCAGTCATGATGATGAAGAAGAATAAGAAGAATCAGATGATGAAGAGGAAGGAAATGAGGATTGATTTTGTTTTTGATGTTTGATTGTTGTTGTTGTTTGTATTGTGATGTACTTTCATTTAATAACTATTGTAGTAAAAACTTTTATGTTGTGTTGTGAGCTGAATCTGTAATAGTAACTGTAGACTTTCATGTTTTTTGCATTTTTAGTATTTTCAATTTAGTTTGTCAGTTTAGTTTTTTTTTCAGTTTTTTGTATTTATGTTTTTAATTCTCAACAAGTTCTCTAGAATCTATTATGTTTTATTTAATGCTTTAAAGCCTATATGTAGTTTTACAGTTAGTGCCTGCAGTATACCAGAGCCCAGTTTCACAGTCAAAAATCTTCAACATGTCAGTTTTTATTTTCATGCATTTACTGTTTTCTTTCACCTACTAAATTTTATACTAAAAATATCTTTAAAACCACTTAAAAACATAAGTTTGGGGGAAAGAAAAATTTCTTTTGAAAAGGAGTAAACTAAATTTTATTTGTCCTTAAGTAACTGTATTTTTAAAATTAATTTAACATGGCCTGGGTTATTAAGATTTAAATTGAAATGATTATACTTTTGTTTATAAATATTGTGGCAAATTTATGTAAAAAGTTTTTTTAGTAATGAAGGTCAATTCTAAAGTTAAAGATATTTGTTATGATAGGATAAGACTATGTTTTTCTATTTAAAGTAAAGAAAATTATATTTTTAAAGTATTAAGAAAGTTAAAGTTTCATGTAAGAAGAAAAGAATGAGACTTTATGAAAAATCATAAACTAATATGAATTTATAAAGTGAAGAAAGGTATAGAGTTTTGACTTTAAGAAGAGGATATTGAAGTTAAAAATTATTAAAGGCTATCCAGATATAGCAATCCTCACTTGAAAAGATAAAGAAAAAGAAAATAAAGGATTGAAAAGGTCCTAAAATAAAAGAAAAGAAAAAAAGAAAGAAAAATAAAAGAAAAATAAGTGAGGATAAGCTTGAGGAGATGCCTACTCAAAAATTTGGCTTCACTTGAATCAACATAAGGAAGGAGCTTTATTACATTTTCTAAACATGTATTGGATTTTAGTAGCATCCCTAGTAAAGTTTCGATGAAGTTCTTTTTCATATGAATGTTAAAAATGTCCTAAATATGATAAATTACAATTCTTCTTGAAATGAATAGAGATTCAAAAATCTTAAATTTGATTACTAAGTATTCCTAGACTTAGAGTTTGAATTTAAGTTATTAAAGGCTTTTTCTTAATTTTGCTATTCTATTTCTTCAACTAAAGTATAGAAGTTATATGTTAACATCTATCTTAATTCATATGCTTTTATGTAATAAAAGTGTCACTTGAGGACAAATAACATTTAAGTTTGGGGGAGTTTGATACACCAAAATAGTATACTATTTTAAGTACCTATTTTATGTTTATTTTTGGTGATATTACACTTTAGAGAAGGGCATTTTTGTGTTTTTATTGTAGGTATATCATTTTCAGGCATTTAGAGTAAAAATGGTGAAAAGGATGAAATTTGGAGCCAAAACAACGAATTTTGGGATTCTGCCGCATGATGTGCCACAATCCAGAGAACTGGCACATGATTTGCCAGATCGGAGCATGATGCACCAGGGATGAATTTTTCAAATTGAGGCGGTTCAAGATAAATTTTGCGTGAATTTTTAAATGGAAACATGTTCTACACACCTCTTAGAGTAATTCAACGCATCTAGTAACTTTAGAAGGTTCTTTTGTGAAGGGATATGACTCTTGGATCAAATGACACATCTTTTGAATTCAAGAGTTTACTTTTGGAGGGAATTTTGAATTCTTTTCCAAAGGAGGTAGCCCAAAATAAAAGAAGAAAACTTGGAGGCTTTTGTGCGCGGCATGAGAGAGAGAAAGGGGGCGTGAGTTAGAGATAGAGAGAGATGAGATTTTCCTCTAGGGTTGTAAGGGAGAGGGAATGTGAGAGATTTCTTTTTCATTACACTTTTAAGAGAGAATTGGGAGTGGTAGTAAAGAGAGAAAGGCTTGGAGAGAACTTCTAGGTATTTTCTTGAGAAGGATTGTGAGATAAGTTGTAATTTTATTTCTTTTGTTTTGTAAACATATTTTTATATATAAAATTCATGTTTTATCATATCCTTCTCATGAATTCTGAGTAGTATTCTTTATTCTTCTCCCTACTTTGCTATATGGTTTTGTGAAGAATAGATTTTGTTTTCCACGATTTTAAAAGATAATAATTTGTGATGATTTGAACTCCGATCTTCATTTATTTTTTGATATGGTGAATTGAAATATTAAAACTTGTTGATAGAAATATATTCTTAAACAAGTTATGATTTCTATAAGATAGGGAGAATCACATTTGATTTCATGGGAGAGTTTGTCATCCATGTGATTGGGTGCAAAAAAATATGGAAATATACTTTGTTGGATGCAGAGTTGGAGATTTTAAGGTGACAAATTAAAATCCCCAATTTTGTCCAGTTGATTAAAAACTAATGTGAGATTGTTAGCTCTCAGGGGAGGGAGTAGTTGGAGCTCTAGAGTGGCATTCGATATTCTCATAGCCAAACAACAGAATTAGGGACCAAACTTTGAATTAATCAATGTTCTTTATAGCACTCGGAAGAGGGTAAAGAATAGGATTGCTCTTATTTGGCACAAAACTAATTATATATATATTTTTTCTAATGACTTCAATTTCTTTATAATCCATATACTCATTGAAAAGGGGAAAGATGTTTTCTTAAATTTGAACTTTTTGTCAAAACAAAAACTTTTTTTAATTTTTGTAATTTTACTTTTGAATGTTTAATATTTAGTTTAATTTAACTTCTGTAGTCTTACATCTGCATTTTAATTAGGATTCACTTGAGTAGTTNATTTTTTCTAATGATTTCAATTTCTTTATAATCCATATACTCATTGAAAAGGGGAAAGATGCTTTCTTAAATTTGAACTTTTTGTCAAAACACAAACTTTGTTTAATTTTTGTAATTTTACTTTTGAAGGTTTAATATTTAGTTTAATTTAACTTCTGTAGTCTTACATCTGCATTTTAATTAGGATTCACTTGAGTAGTTAATTTTCAACCTTCACACTTTACTTTTACTTTTGATTTTGTTTTTGTTATAAAATAATTTTCATAATTTACTTTAGGATTTTCCAACTTCCTTGTGGGATCGATATCTAGAACTCTATTAGAGCCCTTTATTACTTGAACGATACATATACTTTCGTTGATTTTAAATAGGATTTAGCAGTTTAAAAAGAGTTTTAAAAGATAAATTATTTTCATAAAACTTATTTTTATTGGGATTATATTGCATATTTATTATATATCAGTCATGTGTAATTTTCTAATATTGAAAAATATTTACAAACTTCTCACACTAAATCCTCCCGCATTAGGTATCAACCTCGAAAAGAGGGAGTCAAAATTTAGATACTTACCCTGGGATGGGAATTGAAATTTAAGTATCAATCCAAAAAGAGAATCAAAATTTAGGTACCAACCTTGAATGGAGGGAATCAAAATTTAGGTATTGCCCCAAGATGGGAATTGAAATTTAGGTTTCATTCTCTGAAAGAGAATTAAAATTTAGGTACTGACCTCGAAAGGGGGAATCACAATTTAGGTACTGACCACAAAAGTGTAGATGGGAATAGGAAGTCTAAGCCTACCCTGAAAAGAGAATAAAAAATTAGGCACTAACCTCGAAAGAAGGGAATCAAAATATAGGTACTGACCTCGAAAGGAGAATCATAATTTAGGTATTGACCTCAAAAGGAGGGATCAGAATTTAGGTACTGACCCCAAGATGGGAATTGAAATTTATGTCTCAATCCCAAAAAGAAAATTGGATGCCTTATTAAATTTAATGTGGTTCTAAACCGATCTCGAAGATATTCAGAATAGGATGCCTTACTCCATTTAAGGTGATCTTAAACTTATCTCGAAAGAGTGGATCATAGTTTAGGTACTGACCCCAAGATGGGCATTAAATTTTAGGTATCAATTTTATAAAGAAAATCATAATTTAGGTACTAAATTTGAAAGGAGGGAGTCAAAATTCAGGTACTAACCCCGAGAGTGTAGATGGGAATAGGACGTCTAAGCCTACCCCGAGAGGAGAATCGAAATGTAGGTACCGGCCTCAGAAGAAGGCAATCAGAATTTAGGCACTGCCCCCGAGATGGGAACTGAAATTTAGGTATCAATCCCAGATAGAGAATCAGATGCCTTACTCCATTTAAAGTGTTCTTAAACCAATCTCGAAGATATCGAGAATAGGACGCCTTACTCCATTTAAGGTGGTCTTAAACCTATCTCAAAGATATGGAGAATAAGATGCCTTACTCCATTTAAGGTGGTCTTAAACCTATCTTAAAGTTATATAGAATAGGATGGCTTAATCCTTTTAAAGTGGTCTTAAACCTGTCAAGAAGATTTGAAAATTTTGTGACTTACGTTCAACCCAAATGGTGACAAGAAAAATATTTGCTATGTTGGGGAGGAAAGCACTGGAACTCACATCCAACCTGAGGGGTTGCAGGAAAATATATCAAAATCTCGATACTGACCCCGAGAACAACATGAAAATAGTGTATAGAATTTGTGGTGTTAAGTTCATAGATATGTGACATGTGAAGATTGAAATTGGTGGAGAAAAGTTTGTAAGATTTTGTGCAGAGTGTGAAACTCCGCGTGGAATGTGAGGAAATTGGTGCAGAAATGGTTAGTCGTAATGCACAAGCCAAGGGTCAAAAACCTCAAACTCGAGAGAAACAAACTCAACAAATTTATTTTATTTTCTTATTGCCTTTATCAAATTTAATTATCAAAGTATATTTTTTAAAATTTAATTTATGTTTGTTAAATTTTCAAAAGGATATTTTATTTAAACTTTGTTATCATCAAAATTTTTATTATTTTGTTTTTTGTTCATTATAATTCAGAACCAATGTATGGTTGTGGGGCTTTTTATCCAATGCACAAAAGGGTAATTTGACAAGTATGTTGAAATATGAAAGAAATTTCATTAATCTGCTTGAAATAGGTGTTCCAGACTGAATACATGCTGAAAGCATCAAAAAAGACAATCATGCTGAATACATCTGAAACATCATATGTTGAATATATATCATATTTGCTGCTTTGACGTAGTACAAAAGGTAAAAAAAATAGTCTATCTATCCTTTGGGGTACGAAATCTTAATCAAGTTGAACTACTAAGCGACATTCCAAGATAATAATTTTTTCACGTGTACTTAGAGGTACAACCACCTCATGGCTCGTATGGCAATAGCCCCTCAAATTCTAGATCCGGTCGGAATCCATATGGAATCTTATTGTCATACATCCTTTTGAGTGTAACGTAAACTCCACATCATCGTACTCCTTGAATGCAGTGCTTGGTGAGGTCTGCACCATTTCCTTTCAAAATTAGTATCGAACCCACCAGCAACAGAATTACAACTGATCCTCTGAACTCACCGGGTCTGAAAACATCGATTTCTTTCCCAAGCAAATTGTCATTTACTCGTGAATGAGACCTTACAAAATGGTCTGACAAAATCATGATGATCTATATGTGGGGGAATACAATCTCCCTCTTCATAATTGTTGATGATACAACTGTTGGAATGCAGTCTGCCGGTAGCCGCTCCATCTGACAATCCTTTTTATCATCTATTTTATTGTGGGAGGCAATGGATCCACCTCGTCGTGTCTTAAGATCCCAAGGGGGTTCCCTTTCCTATCCTTAGTGAAATTGTAACAACAACGACATTGGATGGTTATCCTGCCTTTTCCATGCATCCACTTTTGGGGTTCTGAGTAAGTTCTTTCCATCAGAAGGTCATCTCAACCTCTGTCTCTTAGATTGAATACGTAGTGAAGAATGCTTTTTCCTTCACTTTCAAAAAAGAGTCAGGTGTACAACTCTAGACCATCAAGTATATTTACAAATTTTCCCTAAATTTCTTCATAAAATTCAAATTCTCTCTTCTTTACTTTTCTCATCTTGTCCAATTCTGCCATGGTAACCCTTTGTGACTATCAAGGCCGCTCCCCCTCATTTATATATCCGTTGGAATCCATGTCTGCGCTGTCTCTCTATCCAGTAGGATGTAGAATTCTCCAACTGAGTGACCGATAGTTTGAAATCCACTGTCAATAGATGTGTACTCCTCCAGAGTACTGTAACACTCTATTAACAAAAATATTTAAACTAATATAATTATTTTTGTACAAAAATACAAGGTTTCTTAAGAAATAAACTTTAGTGCTCAGACTTAGTCAAATATTTTTTAAATTTTACGGTGGGTAAGCATTATTTTCATACACAGTGTGGAATTTATTTTGTCAATTTTTGATTAGTAATTAATTTACATATACTAAAGCAAGATGTATACAATTAATTAACTATATAAATATACAAGATAATTTGAATCATCATGACATTTTTCCACAGCTTCACTGATCAGAGGAAACCTACAAAAATTATTCCCATAATTTTCCAAGTGGTATTTTAATTTATATTATTAAATTAAGTCAAAATAGCCATCCTAGCTTGAAAATCAAGGTTAAAAGCATAGAGATGCTCTTTGAGCATGAAAAAATCAGAGAACATCCCCTTTATCATAAGGAATGAACCCTAAAATTTTCAAGCCATGGTGAACAATGCTTGATCATAATGAATTAAAATACTCTGGAGAGTATCTAATTCATTAAAAATCAGAGAGTTAACAAATAATTTTTATTTTTTATTCACGTTATTCTCCTCTATTATGAGAAAGAGGGTATTTTTATTTATTTTATGATTTTTCTAGAGAAAGATATAGAATTTTAAATTTCTGTTATTTAAATAAATAAATTAAATACATATTTATCTATTTAAACGCGTGGCGCCCATCAACCTACGACGGCTCCAAAAAGCCATATGCTGCTCCGCCATTCGATGTCGCCAGACACCTCAGCTCCTTGTTAGTCAACAGTTCACGTATCATCTCTTCATCTAGCTCCATCACATCCTTCCATTGAATAAACGCGTGATTGGACAACATCCGTTCATCGTCCCCAAATGAGCTAACCTAAGAACCGTTCACATTAAAACCTTAATATCTTCATCTAGACTCAACCAAATTGCATGGGGTTTGTTCCTAAACCTTAAACTACTCATGAAAAGCGTATTTATATGGCTTATATGGCATGAAATACACTAAATATGTATGGAGAATCAAAATAGGCTTGGATTAGGGTTGAGGCTCAATACCTTTATCTGAGAGGGGAGGCCTTAATTAGATGGTTGTAGTAGCTTGGATTAGGTCCAACAAACTTCCAGGTGAAGTGCTAGGATCTGGTGAATTGTTTAGATATGATTTTGATCAAAGCCATTTTCAGGTGCTGGTCTAGAGCTAGGTTAGGGGCTGTTTATGATAGGGCTTTTGTGGGGATTCAAATCCTCTCACTCTGATGATGGTGTGGGCATAGTTAATTAAACTTTTGTGGACTGTGGAAATGTGGGGAAACATATCATTGTTCAAGCTAAGATTTTGAACTCAAAATTGAGTTCTCATAGTGGGAACCTGAGGGGGAAATAATGGGATTGAGCTGAGGAGTTCTTGGAGAGTCTCTAGAAGCAATTGAACAAGTTTCCCTAAGGATTTTGCTAACTCTCTCCCATTTCTATGAAGGGAGTAGTTTAAATAGAGGATGATATGGTGGATCTCAGGCCAAGTTGAGGTGGCCAGAGTGCTGCCTAGGTGGAGGGAAGAAAGGCTTTAACAACCAATCAAGCCTAGCCAGCTTAGGTGAGTTCAGTTTTAGGNATTTTTGTTATAAAATAATTTTCATAATTTACTTTAGGATTTTCCAACTTCCTTGTGGGATCGATATCTAGAACTCTATTAGAGCCCTTTATTACTTGAATGATACGTATACTTTCATTGATTTTAAAGAGGATTTAGCAGTTTAAAAAGAGTTTTAAAAGATAAATTATTTTCATAAAACTTATTTTTATTGGGATTATATTGCATATTTATTATATATTAGTCATGTGTAATTTTCTAATATTGAAAAATATTTACAAAATTCTCACACTAAATCCTCCCGCATTAGGAACCGACCTTGAAAAGAGGGAGTCAAAATTTAGATACTTACCCTGGGATGGGAATTGAAATTTAAGTATCAATCTTGAAAGAGAATCAGAATTTAGGTACCAACCTTGAATGGAAGGAATCAAAATTTAGGTATTGCCCCAAGATGGGAATTGAAATTTAGGTTTCAATCTCAGAAAGAGAATCAAAATTTAGGTACTGACCTCGAAAGGGGGAATCACAATTTAGGTACTGACCACAAAAGTGTAGATGGGAATAGGAAGTCTAAGCCTACCCTAAAAAGAGAATAAAAAATTAGGCACTAACCTCGAAAGAAGGGAATCAAAATATAGATACTGACCCCGAAAGGAGAATCATAATTTAGGTACTGACCTCAAAAGGAGGGATCAGAATTTAAGTACTGACCCCAAGATGGGAATTGAAATTTAGGTCTCAATCCCAAAAAGAAAATTGGATACCTTATTAAATTTAACGTGGTCTTAAACCGATCTCGAAGATATTCAGAATAGGATGCCTTACTCCATTTAAGCTGATCTTAAACTTATCTCGAAAGAGTGGATCATAGTTTAGGTACTGACCCCAAGGTGGGCATTAAAATTGAGGTATCAATTTTATAAAGAAAATCATAATTTAGGTACTAACTTTGAAAGGAGGGAGTCAAAATTTAGGTACTAACCCCGAGAGTGTAGATGGGAATAGGACGTCTAAGCCTACCCCAAGAGGAGAATCGAAATGTAGGTACCGACCTCGGAAGAAGGCAATTAGAATTTAGGTACTGCCCCCGAGATGGGAACTAAAATTTAGGTATCAATCCCAGATAGAGAATCAGATGCCTTACTCCATTTAAAGTGGTCTTAAACCGATCTCGAAGATATCGAGAATAGGACGCCTTACTCCATTTAAGGTGGTCTTAAAACTATCTCAAAGATATGGAGAATAAGGTGCCTTACTCCATTTAAGGTGGTCTTAAACCTATCTTGAAGTTATATAGAATAGGATGGCTTAATCCTTTTAAAGTGGTCTTAAACCTATCAAGAAGATTTGAAAATTCTGTGACTCACGTTCAACCTAATTGGTGACAAGAAAAATATTTGCTATGTTGGGGAGGAAAGCACTGGAACTCACATCCAACCTGAGGGGTTGCAGGAAAATATATCAAAATCTCGATACTGACCCCGAGAACAACATGAAAATAGTGTATAGAATTTGTGGTGTTAAGTTCATAGATATGTGACATGTGAAGATTGAAATTGGTGGAGAAAAGTTTGTAAGATTTTGTGCAGAGTGTGAAACTCCGCGTGGAATGTGAGGAAATTGGTGCAGAAATGGTTAGTCGTAATGCACAAGCCAAGGGTCAAAAACCTCAAACTCGAGAGAAACAAACTCAACAAATTTATTTTATTTTCTTATTGCCTTTATCAAATTTAATTATCAAAGTATATTTTTTAAAATTTAATTTATGTTTGTTAAATTTTCAAAAGGATATTTTATTTAAACTTTGTTATCATCAAAATTTTTATTATTTTGTTTTTTGTTCATTATAATTCAGAACCAATGTATGGTTGTGGGGCTTTTTATCCAATGCACAAAAGGGTAATTTGACAAGTATGTTGAAATCTGAAAGAAATTTCATTAATCTGCTTGAAATAGGTGTTACAGACTGAATACATGCTGAAAGCATCAAAAGAGACAATCATGCCGAATACATCTGAAACATCATATTTGCTGCTTTGACGTAGTACAAAAGGTGAAAAAAAATAGTCTATCTATCCTTTGGGGGACGAAATCTTAATCAAGTTGAACTACTAAGCGACATTCCAAGACAATAATTTTTTTCACGTGTACTTAGAGGTACAACCACCTCATGGCTCGTATGACAGTAGCCCCTCAAATTCTATATCCGATCGGAATCCATATAGAATCTTATTGTCATACATCCTTTTGACTGTAACGTAAACTCCACATCATCGTACTCCTCGAATGCAGTGCTTGGTGAGGTCTGTACCATTTCCTTTCAAAATTAGTATCGAACCCACTAGCAACAGAATTGCAACTGATCCTCTGAACTCACCGGGTCTGACAACATTGATTTCTTTCCCAAGCAAATTGTCATTTACTCGTGAATGAGACCTTACAAAATGGTCTGACAAAATCATGACGATCTATATGTGGGAGAATACAATCTCCCTCTTCATAATTGTTGATGATACAACTGTTGGAATGTAGTCTGCCGGTAGAACGCTCCATCTGACAATCCTTTTTATCATCTATTTTATTGTGGGAGGCAACGGATCCACCTCGTCATGTCTTAAGATCCCAAGGGGGTTCCCTTTCCTATCCTTAGTGAAATTGTAGCAACAACCACATTGGATGGTTATCCTGCCTTTTCCATGCATCCACTTTTGGGGTTCTGAGTAAGTTTTTTCCATCAGAAGGTCATCTTAACCTCTGTCTCTTAGATTGAATACGCAGTGTAGAATGCTTTTTTCTTCACTTTCAAAAAAGAGTCTGGTGTACAACTCTAGACCATCAAGTATATTTACAAATTTTCCCTAAATTTCTTCATAGAATTCAAATTCTCTCTTCTTTACTTTTCTCATCTTGTCCAATTCTGCCATGGTAACCCTTTGTGACTATCAGGGCCGCTCCCCCTCATTTATATATCTGTTGGAATCCATTTTTGCGCTGTCTCTATATCCAGTAGAATGTAGGATTCTCCAACTGAGTGACCGATAGTTTGAAATCCACTGTCAATAGATGTGTACTCCTCCAGAGTACTGTAACACTCTATTAACAAAAATATTTAAACTAATATAATTATTTTTGTACAAAAATACAAGGTTTCTTAAGAAATAAACTTTAGTGCTCAGACTTAGTCAAATATTTTTTAAATTTTACGGTGGGTAAGCATTATTTTTATACACAGTGTGGAATTTATTTTGTCAATTTTTGATTAGTAATTAATTTACAAATATTAAATCAAGATGTATACAATTAATTAACTATATAAATATACAAGATAATTTGAATCATCATGACATTTTTCCACAGCTTCACTGACCAAAGAAAACCTACAAAAATTATTCCCATAATTTTCCAAGTGGTATTTTAATTTATATTATTAAATTAAGTCAAAATAGCCATCCTAGCTTGAAAATCAAGGTTAAAAGCATAGAGATGCTCTTTGAGCATGAAAAAATCAGAGAACATCATCATAAGGAATGAACCCTAAAATTTTCAAGCCATGGTGAACAATGCTTGATCATAATGAATTAAAATACTCCAGAGAGTATTTAATTCATTAAAAATCAGAGAGTTAACAAATAATTTTTATTTTTTATTCACGCTATTCTCCTCTATTCTGAGAAAGAGGGTATTTTTATTTTTTTATGATTTTTCTAGAGAAAGATATAGATTTTTAAAGTTCTGTTATTTAAATAAATAAAATAAATCCATATTTATCTATTTAAACGCGTGGCGCCCATCAACCTACGACGGCTCCAAAAAGCCATATGCTGCTCCGCCATTCGATGTCGCCAGACACCTCAGCTCCTTGTTAGTCAGCAGTTCACGTATCATCTCTTCATCTAGCTCCATCACATCCTTCCATTGAATAAACGCGCGATTGGACAACATCCGTTCATCATCCCCAAATGAGCTAACCTAAGAACCGTTCACATTAAAACCTTAATATCTTCATCTAGACTCAACCAAATTGCATGGGGTTTGTTCCTAAACCTTAAACTACTCATGAAAAGCATATTTATATGGCTTATATGGCATGAAATACACTAAATATGTATGGAGAATCAAAATAGACTTGGATTAGGGTTGAGGCTCAATACCTTTATCTGAGAGGGGAGGCCTCAATTAGATGGTTGTAGTAGCTTGGATTGGGTCGAACGAACTTCCAGGTGAAGTGCTAGGCTCTGGTGAATTGTTTAGATATGATTTTGATCAAAGCCATTTTCAGGTGTTGGTCTAGAGCTAGGTTAGAGGCTGTTTATGATAGGGCTTTCGTGGGGATTCAAATCCTCTCACTCTGATGATGGTGTGGGCATATTTAATTAAACTTTTGTGGACTATGGAAATGTGGGGAAACATATCATTGTTCAAGCTAAGATTTTGAACTCAAAATTGAGTTCTCATAGTGGGAACCTGAGGGGGAAATAATGGGATTGAGCTGAGGAGTTCTTGGAGAGTCTCTAGAAGCAATTGAACAAGTTTCCCTAAGGATTTTGCTAACTCTCTCCCATGTCTATGAAGGGGGTAGTTTAAATAGAGGATGATATGGTGGATCTCAGGCCAAGTTGAGGTGGCCAGAGTGTTGCCTAGGTGGAGGGAAGAAAGGCTTTAACAACCAATCAAGCCTAGCCAGCTTAGGTGAGTTCAGTTTTAGGTTTTAGCCAACTTGGGCTCCTTTGAGGTGACTGTTTCTGGAAACTAAGGTGGTGGGTGGCTAAGGTTTGGTCACCTCTAAGCTCAAGTAGGTCAGAAAGTGCTTAATTATGATTAAATCTCAAGGGTAAGCAATGATGGCGAAGATATTTAAAGTTTAAGCCAAAAATGGGTAAAATCCATTAAATCAAGGGACCATTAGTTCATAGCTCTTCTAGGGTGAGCTAGGTGAGTCTAGCCTGGTCACTAGGCTCTATTTAGTGGTTTTGGTGTCATTAATTTAGTCAATTTGGCATGGCTTAATCAATTTTGGTGCATGGGTTCAATTGGGGTTGAATTGTCTTGAAGTTGGGTTGGGGTTATGCTAGCCAAGACATTGAGCCCAATTGATTGATTTATTTTGTGTGCATGATTTTTATATAGAGTTTAGAAAAGATTTGGAGTGATTTTGATTTCATTTGGAGGTTCAATTTGAAAGAATTTGGACATTTGATCAATTTTGGGATGTTGTGTTAAACTTTGATTTAGGTTGGGTTAGAGTTGGTTAAGTCTAAATTGAGAGTTCAAAATGGTCTAGGGGAATGTCATGAAGATTTCTTAATTATGTGCTCATTCTGTGGTTTGGTCATTCAATTTGGGGACATTTGGAGTCATGGAAAAATTGAGGGTTCTGGTCCAAGTTGGTTTTGTGTAGAATTGGGGTTTGACAAAGGAAAATAGAGCCTTTAAAGACAATTTGGGGCTTTTGGTCAAAATGGGTCAAATTGGTCAAATTGGGCTGAATTGAAGAGNGACTAAGGTGGTGGGTGGCTAAGGTTTGGTCACCTCTAAGCTCAGGTAGGTCAGAAAGTGCTTAATTTTGATTAAATCTCAAGGGTAAGCAATGATGGCGAAGATATTTAAAGTTTAACCCAAAAATAGGTAAAATCCATTAAATCAAGGGACCATTAGTTCATAGCTCTTCTAGGGCGGGTTAGGTGAGTCTAGCCTGGTCACTAGGCTCCATTTGGTGGTTTTGGTGTCATTAATTTGGTCACTTTGGCATGGCTTAATCAATTTTGGTGCATGGGTTCAATTGGGGTTGAATTGTCTTGAAGTTGGGTTGGGGTTATGCTAGCCAAGACATTGAGCCCAATTGATTGATCAATTTTGTGTGCATGATTTGTATATAGAGTTTAGAAAAGATTTGGAGTGATTTTGATTTCATTTGGAGGTTCATTTTGAAAGAATTTGGACATTTGATCAATTTTGGGATGTTGGGTTAAACTTTGATTTAGGTTGGGTTAGAGTTGGTTAAGTCTAAATTGAGAGTTCAAAATGGTCTAGGGGAATGTCATGAAGATTTCTTAATTATGTGCTCTTTCTGTGGTTTGGTCATTCAATTTGGGGACATTTGGAGACATGGAAAAATTGGGGGTTCTGGTCCAAGTTGGTTTTGTGTAGAATTGGGGTTTGACAAAGGAAAATTGAGCCTTTAAAGACAATTTGGGGCTTTTGGTCAAAATGGGTCAAATTGGTCAAATTGGGCTGAATTGAAGAGTCTAAATTGGTTTTGAAGACATTTTAAATGATTTTTAAGGCTTTGGAAAAGTTTGGGCCACCAAGGGTATTTTTGTAATTTTGGCAAATTTAGCGATATTTTAGTAATTTGACAAATTTGGGATGTTGTGGGCAATTTTTGTGGTTTCAAATTTTTTGAAATGATTTATGAATAAATTTGGGTATTTTGGGTTAAATTGGAATAATGGTCAAATTTGAGGTTTGAGGGTGTTTTGGTAAATTGGGTAGATTTGGGAGGCAAAAGGCTAAGTTTGGTATTTTGGTCAAATTGGGGTGCCAACCACCCTATTTGAGCTATGGAACAATGGAATCCTTTACTTTTGGTCCTTCATGTACTGGACTTAGTTNGAAATTTGGGTATTTTGGGTTAAATTGGAATATTGGTCAAATTTGAGGTTTGTGGGTGTTTAGGTAAATTGGGTAGATTTGGGAGGCAAAAGGCTAAGTTTGGTATTTTGGTGAAATTGGGGCGCCAACCACCCTATTTGAGCTATGGAACAATGGAATCCTTTACTTTTGGTCCTTCATGTACTGGACTTAGTTAGACCCTAACCCTGAGCTAGTGGGTCTCGGGGACCATTTACATGAGTCTCCCAAAGGGTTAATGGGTCAAAGTTTAAAAAGTTTGGGTATAGAGTTGTGAGTGAATCTGAGTAAAAGTAAGTCTAAGTGAGTGAAATAGCTCCAGACCAACACCCAAAATCAACCCTAAGGCCAAGCAGTCCTATGGGAACTCCCCTTGAGCTCCCCCATATTGATCCAACCTACCAAGTGCTAGAGGTCAGAACCAATATGTGGAACTTCAAGTTGAACAAAAAAAAGTTCATAATTTCTAATCGTGAGGTTTTCTTTGTAGTATTCTACGAATAGTCAACATGAAAGTCCAAGGCTAGACCCTAATCTACTAAGGAGGAAACTAGAACTCTACCAAAAGTGAGGTCAACACTGCTTGAGAATTCCATTGAAATTACAGTACAAGGACTTCAAGTATTGTCTCAAGTCGACCTCGATAATCTACACAAGCTTGGAAGAGAAGAAGAGAGAATGAATACAGTTGATGACATTAATTAAAATTTGGTAAGCCTTTTATAGAATATTTGCAAACTGAAAAGTTTCTAGAAGACAAGTCAAAGGCATATCACATCACGAGAAGAGTTATGTCGTATGCTATAGTTTTTCTCTGTAGGAGATCATTTGATCATATGTGGCTGAGATGTGTAAGAAGGTCTGAAGCACAAGACATTGTCAAAGAAGTACACACCAGATTGTATGGAGCTCACTAGTTAGGGCTAAGATGAAAATGAAGATTAAGAGACTCGGGTATTATTGGCAAGCAATGACATGACATAGCTACAAGGTGTCTCCTTTATCAAGTGCATGGGGTGGTCTTACACCAACCACCAAATGCGCTACATCCTACTGTCTCCTCGTGTCCATTCAAGTGTTTGGTCACGGCCATAATAGGTCCAAATGACCCTTTATCCTCTAAGGGACACACATATATTCTTGCTTCTATGGACTACTTATCCAAGTGGGCTGAAACAGTGTCGTTAGAAGAGGTTACAAGACAACACGTTTGAAATTCTTCAAGTGTCAAATTATCTATTATTTTGGTGTACCACTCAAATGATTTTCGATAATGAGATGACCTTCAAGAGCAAAAACATCAACAACTTCATTAAGCAACACGGGACATACTGAAGTTACTCTATGAACTATTATCCCAGGGTAAATGACTTAGCTGAGGCCTTGAATAAGACGCTCGTACAAATTTTAAAGAAGATGTTGGATGAGTATAAAAGAGGATGGCATGATAAACTGTTAGAGTCTTTGTGGGCCTACCGAACAATGTTCGTAACTCCAACTCAATGGACATCCTAAGCACTTGTATATGGGTCAGAGGCCGTACTACCACTAGAAGTGCAGAAACCGTCTCTCAAAGTCACTGTCACCAATCAGATTACAACAAAAGAAAGTGCAAAGCTCAGACTTGAAGAACTAGAAAGTCTCGAGGAAAAATGATTAGAAGCACAACAAAATTTGCAACTCTACCAAGCGAGGATGGTGCATGCTCACAAGAAATTGGTCCACTTGAGGTTGTTTAAAGTTGGTGACCTCATACTCATTCTCAAAAGACTTATTCTTGCACACCGCAACATAAGTGAAAAATTTGAACTAACTTGGGAGGGACCATTTGTCATAGAGAAGGTCTTTCCAGGAGGATCTTACCAACTGATGGATTTTTTAGGCAAAAGACTTATATTATCGGTTAATGGCAGATATTTGAAAATATACTGGTTGACATGACGTTGCTTGAAATGAATTTTTGAAAATGTTGCTTTTTCTGCGGTTATTTATTTGGTCAGTGTCTGTAACTCGGTCCAAAGTTTTGTAATAAAATTAACCTCAATAAAGTGAAATTTTTTTAATTTGCTTACTTTAATTTCCTTCATTTTTAAAATTTAAAAATTTCACTAAATTAAATGAAATAATAAAATACTTGCACTTGCCTAAATTTAAAACTTATTTAATAACTAATTTTTTTTTGTTCTTGTTCATATCAATTTCAACACACTATTATTTTTTTGTCTTCGATAGAAAGAGGTCGAGGCAGAAGCTGATTTTCACTTTTAGAGACATCTTGAATCTTGCACCAAATTAGGAAAGGGCAGCCCAGAGTGGCACCATATACTTTGACTTGGACTTAGTTCAGAAAAACGTGGACTACGAGGGTCCCCTGATGAACATAGTCAGTCACCAGAAGAAAGAAGGATTACTATCACTGCTAAGGATTGGTACCAATGAAGACTCCTCACTAAAAAGGAAGAAATCAGTGACACAACAATATCCAATGGAAGGAACCAGCCATCTACAGTGCATGGTAACTTTACCGATGGGGAATTTAATCAGTGCTGATGAAGAAAGAATGCCAGATGTGCCACTCTGAAGAACGTAATGACGTAATGCCAACCGCCGTAAGCATAGAGCTTTCTTATGTCAGGATAAATGACAAATACAAGAAATAGAAGCAACACTAACCTCGATTCCTAAGGGTAAAATTTATACCAGTCTGCCTATCACAGAACATGAGTCAGAATTTGTTGAGAGAAGACAACCCAAAATTTCATATGAGCTTTGCAAGGGTTGCCCGATGTGCAACGTTGAAATTCCTATTTAAGCATCAACAACAAGAGAATTTGTGGAGTACCCAAGATGTAATGTCTTCCATTTGGGACACTACAATACCTTTGAAGAATATACAACCACTAATATAGGGTGGAAGGAGGCCGCGCACCCAGATGCTGAGTCATATATTCCACTACATATAGAGCTGAGTCAGACATGGTTTCATGCAGATATTAAAATGAGGGAGCAGCCCCACCAACTGCAAAGAATTTCTATGGCAGAAATAAAAAGAATGAATAAAGTTAAGAAAATAGAATTTGAAATTTATGAAGAAATTCAAGGGAAAATTATCAACATCTTGGAAGGCTTGGAACTGCATATAGGAGTTTTCACCAAAAATGATGAAAGAAGGATTCTTGACTAGGTATTTGACTTAAGAGATAGAGGTCGAGTCAGTCTATTAATGATAAAGACCTACTTAGAGCCACGAAAATGGATGCATGTGAAATGCAGAATAACCATTAAGTGTGGTTGTTGCTACAACTTTGTCGAAGATAGGCTAGTGAACCCCCCGGGTATCTTAAGATATGATGAGGTGGATCCTCTGCCTTTCGAGATAAAAAGGATGATCAAAAGAATGGTTAGATAGAGCATACTACCGGCAGACTGAATTACAAATAGCTACATAACAAAATTTATGTTGAAGGAGACTATATTCCTCAACATGTTGATCACCATGATTTTGTAAGGCACTTCTACACGGTGTCCTTCATGAGCAAGAGTAACATTCTATTTAAAAAAGAAATTGATATTGTTGGCTCTAGAGAATTCAAAGGATCCGTCGTGATTTTGCTGTCAGTGGGTTTAGTTTTAGATTTGAAAGGAAACGGAGCAGAGCTAGCAAAACAATGCATCCTGGTAGTACAACACCGCAAAGTTTCTATGACATTGAGAAGAATGGATGATAATAAGATACCACATCGGTTCCGTCTGGATCCACAATTGGAAGAGCTGCGCCCGCACGAGCTATGAGATAGTTGTACCTCTAAGTACATGCGAAAGGAATTCTTGTCCTGGAACATGGCATAGTATGTCAGTCGATAAGGAGCTCGCCATAGAGGACAGATAGATGCTTCTTGACACTTTTGATATGAAATGTCTCATATGTGTGATATGAAATGTCTCATATGTGTTTAATATATGATATGTACTCAGTATTTGATACTTCAGAATGTATTCAAGGCATCTTTTGATAGCTTCAACATGCATTAGACTTGTAATATATATTTAAAAGTAATTAATGAAATTTCTTCCAGAATTCAATGAATTGTTAATCTACTCTTTGGTACGATTGATAAAATGCCGCAGAACCGTACGTTGGTTCTACATTATGCTAAAAAAAGAACAATTCAACCAAATTTTGATAATAAAATTTAAGTAAAATTTTTGAAAAAATAATTTAACCAACGAAAATTAAATTTTGAAAATATATACTTTGATAATTAAATGTGATAAAGACAACAAAAAAAGATAAATTTGATGAGTTTGTTTCTTTTGAGTTTGAGGTTTCTAACTCTCCATTTTCACAGCACAAATGTCCTTATCTGCACCAATTTGTCACAACTTTCATAGAGTTTCACACTCCTCACAAAATCCTACAAATGTTTTCCTCACCACCATCAATCTTCATATTCCCCATATCTATGAGCTCAACACCACAAATTCTCTACAATATTCTCACAATGATTTTGGGATCAGTACCAAAATTCTGGTTCCCAATTCTTCAAGGTAGGAATAAGGCCACCCTAAATAGAGTATGACATCATATTCTCATCTTTTGAGATCGGATTGAGACCACCTTAGATGAAGTATGGCATCTAATTCCCTACCCAATTCTTCGAGGTCGGTATAAGACCACCTTAAATGGAGTATGACATCCTATTCTCATCTTTTAAGATCAATATGAGACCACCTTAGATGGAGTATGAAATTTGATTCTCTACCCAATTCTTTGAGATAGGTATAAGGCCACCTTAAATAGAGTATGATATTTTATTCTCATCTTTTGAGATCGGTTTGAGACCACCTTTGATGGAGTATAACATTTGATTCTCATCTTTTGAGATCGGTATGAGAATACCACCATAGATGGAGTATGACATCCAATTATCATTCCAATTATTTGAGGTAGGTATAAGCCCACCTTAAGTAGAGTATGACATCCTATTCTCATCTTTTGAGATCGGTTTGTGTCCACCTTAGATGAAATATGGAATCAGATTCTCTACCCATTTCTTTGAGGTAGGTAAATGGCCAACTTAAATGGAGTAGTATGGCATCCTATTTTCATCTTTTGAGATCAGTTTGAGACCACCCTAAAGCGAGTATGGCATCCAATTTTCTACCCANCTATGTCGTATGCTCTAGTTTTTCTCTGTAGGAGATCATTTGATCATATGTGGCTGAGATGTCTAAGAAGGTCTGAAGCACAGAACATTGTCAAAGAAGTACACACCAGATTGTATGGAGCTCACTAGTCAGGGCTAAGATGAAAATGAAGATTAAGAGACTCGGGTATTATTGGCCAGCAATGACATGACATAGCTACAAGGTGTCTCCTTTATCAAGTGCACGGGGTGGTCTTACACCAACCACCAAATGCGCTACATCCTACTGTCTCCTCATGTCCATTCAAGTGTTTGATCTCGGCCATAATAGGTCCAAATGACCCTTTATCCTCTAAGGGACACACATATATTCTTGCTTCTATGGACTACTTATCCAAGTGGGCTGAAACAGTGTCGTTAGAAGAGGTTACAAGACAACACGTTTGAAATTCTTCAAGTGTCAAATTATCTATTATTTTGGTGTACCACGCAAATGATTTTCGATAATGAGAAGACCTTCAAGAGCAAAAACATCAACAACTTCATTAAGCAACATTCGACATACTGAAGTTACTCTATGAACTATTATCCCAGGGTAAATGACTTAGCTGAGGCCTTGAATAAGACGCTCGTACAAATTTTAAAGAAGATGTTGGATGAGTATAAAAGAGGATGGCATGATAAACTGTTAGAGTCTTTGTGGGCCTACCGAACAATGTTCATAACTCCGACTCAATGGACATCCTAAGCACTTGTATATGGGTCAGAGGTTGTACTACCACTAGAAGTGCAGAAACCGTCTCTCAGAGTCACTAAAGAAAGTGCAAAGCTCAGACTTGAAGAACTAGAAAGTCTCGAGGAAAAATGATTAGAAGCACAACAAAATTTGTAACTCTACCAAGCGAGGACGGTGCATGCTCACAAGAAATTGGTCCACCTGAGGTCGTTTAAAGTTGGTGACCTCATACTCATTCTCAAAAGACTTATTCTTGCACACCGCAAGATAAGTGAAAAATTTGAACTGACTTGGGAGGGACCATTTGTCATAGAGAAGGTCTTTCCAGGAGGATCTTACCAGCTGATGGATTTTTTAGGCAAAAGACTTATATTATCGGTTAGTGGCAGATATTTGAAAATATACTAGTTGACATGACGTTGCTTGAAATGAATTTTTGAAAATGTTGCTTTTTCTGCGGTTATTCATTTGGTCAGTGTCTGTAACTGGGTCCAAAGTTTTGTAATAAAATTAACCTCAATAAGTGAAAATTTTTTAATTTGCTTACTTTAATTTCCTTCATTTTTAAAATTTAAAAATTTCACTAAATTAAATGAAATAATAAAATACTTGCACTTGCCTAAATTTAAAACTTATTTAATAACTAATTTGTTTTTGTTCTTGTTCATATCGATTTCAACTCACTATTATTTTTTTGTCTTCGATAGAAAGAGGTCGAGGCAGAAGCTGATTTTCACTTTTAGAGACATCTTGAATCTTGCACCAAATTAGGAAAGGGCAGCCCAGAGTGGCACCATATACTTTGACTTGGACTTAGTTCAGGAAAACGTGGACTACGAGGGCCCCTGATGAACATAGTTAGTCACCAGGAGAAAGAAGGATTACCATCACTGCTAAGGATTGGTACCAATGAAGACTCCTCACTGAAGAGGAAGAAATCAGTGACACAACAATATCCAATGGAAGGAACCAGCCATCTACAGTCCATGGTAACTTTACCGATGGGGAATTTAATCAGTGCTGATGAAGAAAGAATGCCAGATGTGCCACTCAGAAGAACACAATGACGTAATGCCAACTGCCGCAAGCATAGAGCTTTCTTATGTCAGGATAAATGACAAATACAAGAAACAGAAGCAACACTAACCTCAATTCCTAAGGGAAAAATTTATGACCCATGCATGAGGGAAACTTATACCAGTCTGCTTATCACAGAAGATGAGTCAGAATTTTTTGAGAGAAGACACAACCCAAAATTTCATATGAGCTTTGCAAGGGTTGCCCGATGTGCAACGTTGAAATTCCTATTCAAGCATCAACAACAAGAGCATTTGTGGAGTACCCAAGATGTAATGTCCTCCATTTGGGACACTACAGTACCTTTGAAGAATATACAACCGCTGATATAGGGTGGAAGGAGGCCGCGCACCCGGATGCTGAGTCATATATTCCACTACATACAGAGCTGAGTCAGACATGGTTTCATGCAGATATTAAAATGAGGGAGCAGCCCCACCAACTGCAAAGAATTTCTATGGCAGAAATAGATAGAATGAATAAAGTTAAGAAAATAGAATTTGAAATTTATGAAGAAATTCAAGGGAAAATTGTCAACATCTTGGAAGGCTTGGAACTGCATATAGGAGTTTTCACCAAAAATGATGAAAGAAGGATTCTTGACTAGGTATTTGACTTAAGAGATAGAGGTCGAGTCAGTCTATTAATGATAAAGACCTACTTAGAGCCACGAAAATGGATGCATGTGAAATGCAGAATAACCATTAAGTGTGGTTGTTGCTACAACTTTGTCAAAGATAGGCTAGTGAACACCCCAGTATCTTAAGACATGATGAGGTGGATCCTCTGCCTTCCGAGATAAAAAGGATGATCAAAAGAATGGTTAGATAGAGCATACTACCGGCAGACTGGATCACGAATAGCTACATAATCAACATTTATGTTGAAGGAGACTATATTCCTCAACATGTTGATCACCATGATTTTGTAAGGCACTTCTACACGGTGTCCTTCATGAGCAGGAGTAACATTCTATTTAAAAAAGAAATTGATATTGTTGGCTCTAGAGAATTCAGAGGATCCGTCGTGATTCTGCTGCCAGTGGGTTTAGTTTTAGCTTTAAAAGGAAACGGAGCAGAGCTAGCAAAACAATGCATCCCGGTAGTACAACACCGCAGAGTTTCTATGACATTGAGAAGAATGGATGATAATAAGATACCGCATCGGTTCCGTCTGGATCCAGAATTGGAAGAGCTGCGCCCGTACGAGCTATGAGATAGTTGTACCTCTAAGTACATTTGAAAGGAATTCTTGTCCTGGAACGTGGCTTAGTATGTCAGTCGATAAGGAGCTCGCCATAGAGGACAGATAGATGCTTCTTGACACTTTTGATATGAAATGTCTCATATGTGTGATATGAAATGTCTCATATGTGTTTAATATATGATATGTACTCAGTATTTGATACTTCAGAATGTATTCAACATGGCATCTTTTGATAGCTTCAACATGCATTAAACTTGTAATATATATTTGAAAGTAATTAATGAAATTTCTTCCATAATTCAATGAATTGTTAAACTACTCTTTGGTACGATTGATAAAATGCCGCAGAACCGTACGTTGGTTCTTCATTATGCTAAAAAAAGAACAATTCAACAAAATTTTGATAATAAAATTTAAGTAAAATTTTTGAAAAAATAATTTAACCAACGAAAATTAAATTTTGAAAATATATACTTTGATAATTAAATATGATAAAGACAACAGAAAAAGATAAATTTGATGAGTTTGTTTCTTTTGAGTTTGAGGTTTCTAACTCTCCATTTTCACAGCACAAATGTCCTTATCTGCACCAATTTGTCACAACTTTCATAGAGTTTCACACTCCTCACAAAATCCTACAAATGTTTTCCTCACCACCATCAATCTTCATATTCCCCATATCTATGAGCTCAACACCACAAATTCTCTACAATATTCTCACAATGATTTTGGGATCAGTACCAAAATTCTGGTTCCCAATTCTTCAAGGTAGGAATAAGGCCACCCTAAATAGAGTATGACATCATATTCTCATCTTTTGAGATCGGATTGAGACCACCTTAGATGAAGTATGGCATCTAATTCCCTATCCAATTCTTCGAGGTCGGTATAAGACCACCTTAAATGGAGTATGACATCCTATTCTCATCTTTTAAGATCAATATGAGACCACCTTAGATGGAGTATGAAATTTGATTCTCTACCCAATTCTTTGAGATAGGTATAAGGCCACCTTAAATAGAGTATGATATTTTATTCTCATCTTTTGAGATCGGTTTGAGACCACCTTTGATGGAGTATAACATTTGATTCTCATCTTTTGAGATCGGTATTAGAAGACCACCATAGATGGAGTATGACATCCAATTATCATTCCAATTATTTGAGGTAGGTATAAGCCCACCTTAAGTAGAGTATGACATCCTATTCTCATCTTTTGAGATCGGTTTGTGTCCACCTTAGATGAAATATGGAATCAGATTCTCTACCCATTTCTTTGAGGTAGGTAAATGGCCAACTTAAATGGAGTAGTATGGCATCCTATTTTCATCTTTTGAGATCAGTTTGAGACCACCCTAAAGCGAGTATGGCATCCAATTTTCTACCCAATTCCTTGAGATAGGTATGAGACCACCTTACATGGAGTATGACATCCTATTATCATCTTTTTGGATTGGTATGAGACCACCGTAGATGGAGTATGACATCTGATTTTCTACCCAATTATTTTGAGATAGGTATGAGACCACCTTAAATGGAGTATGACATCCTACTCTCATCTTTGAGATAGTTATGAGACCACCATAAATGGAGTATGACATCAATTTCTCATCTTTCAAGATCTGTTTGAGACCACCTTAGATGGAGTGTGGCATCCAATTCTCTAACCAATTCTTCAAGATAGGTATAAGGCCACCACAAATGGAGTATGACATCCTATTTTCATCTTTTGAGATCAGTTTGAGACCACCTTAGATGGAGTATTGAATCTGATTCTCTACCTAAATCATAGAGGTAGATATATAGGGACCGTAAAAGGAGTATGACATCTGATTCTCTACCCAATTATTTGAGGTAGGTATAAGGCTACCTTAAATGGAGTATGGCAGCTGATTTTCATCCTTTGAAATTGATATGAGACGACCTTGCATAGAGTATGAGATCTCATTCTCTACACAATTCTTTGAGATAGATATAAGGCCACCTTAAATGGAGTATGATATCCTATTCTCTTCTTTTGAGATCAGTTTCAGACCACCTTAAATGAAGTATGGCATCTGATTCTCTACCCAATTCTTTGAGATAGGTATGAGGCCACCATAAATGGAATATGGCATCCTATTCTCATCTTTTGAGCTCGATTTGAGACCATCTTAAATGAGGTATGACATTAGATTCTCTACCCAATTCTTTGAGGTAGGTATAAGGCCACCTTAAATGGAGCATGAACTCCAATTCTCCTTTTTTGAGATCGGTTTGAGACCACCTTAGATGTAGTATGATATCTAATTCTCTACCCAATTATTCAAGGTAGGAATAAGGACACCTTGAGTAGAGTATGGCTTCCTATTCTCATCTTTTAAGATATTTTTGAGACCACTATAGATGGAGAATGACATTCGATTCTCTATCCAATTCTTTGAGGTAGGTGTAAAGCCACCATAAATGGAGTATGACGTCTTATTATCATCTTTTGTGATATGTATGAGACCACCTTAGATGGAATATGACATCTGATTCTCTACCCAATTCTTTGAGATCGATGTGAGGCCTCCTTAAATGGAACAAGGCTTCTGATTCTCATTCCGAGATTGATAACAAAATTTTAATTCCCATTTTGCGGTCAGAACCTAAGTCCTGATTCCCATTCTCCAAAACTATTGCTATTTGATGTCAAGGTTGAAGTTTTCTAACATTGATTTGAAATCGAACCTTCACCGTAATCGTTAGTGTCCTCATGGTTGTTTCTAAATTCCCTTCCTTTTTCCTCAGTTGGAGCCCCTATTTACTCCCTAGCGGAAACCTTCTACTCCTTTTTGTACTATTCTGAGTGTGCTGACTCAGACAGTCGTGTTGGCTTTTTTTATCTCTTCGGTTAACGCCAATATGTGTGGTGTGCTTGCCCGATACACCACACCTATTTGGGGTCCGTTTGTTGGCCTCATTTTTTGTTGAGGTCTAGTTTTTCCTCCTTAATAGTCTAGGGCCTATCCATAGGATTTTTTTTTGTTGACTATTCTTAGAAGACTAGAACAGGAACCCTAACCATTAGAAATTCGAAACTCTTCTTTGCTCAACATGAAGTTCCATATATTGGTCCTAATTTATAGCACTTGGTAGGTGGGGTCATTATGGGGGAGCTCAAGGAGAGTCCCCACAGGACTGCTTGGCTTTAGGGTTAGCTCTGAGTGGTTTGGTCTTGGTCAGTTTCACACACACTTGCACATTAGACTTTCAGTCACAATCTTAAACCCTAACCTACTTAGTTTTGATTCCTTAACCCTTTGGGAGACTCATGTAGATGGTTCCCTACACCCAATAGCCCTAGGCTAGGATTTAGCTAAGAACAATACATAGAGGACACAAAGTAGGGAATTCTATTGGTCCATCCTCAAGTAGGGTGATTGAAATCCCAAATTTACCAAAATACCCAACTTAGCCTTTTGCATCCAAATCTACCCAATTTACCAAACTACCCATGAAACCCCAAAATTAACCAAAATTTTCAAAATTACCCAAATACACAAATTTGTTGAAAAATCATATCAAACCATTTGAAATTACCCAAATTGACCAAAACATCCCAAATTTTTCAAAATTACCAAAATACCCCTCATTTTGCTAAAATTACCAAAATACCCTTGGTGACCCAAATTGTCCCAAAACCTTCAAAATCATTTCAAATGTCCTTAAAANGTTTGAGACCATCTTAAATGAGGTATGGCATCAGATTCTCTACCCAATTATTTGAGGTAGGTATAAGGTCACCTTAAATGGAGCATGACCTCCAATTCTCATTTTTTGAGATCGGTTTGAGACCACCTTAGATGTAGTATGATATCTAATTCTCTACCCAATTATTCAAGGTANTGGATTGAGACCACCTTAGATGGAGTATGGCATCTAATTCCCTATCCAATTCTTCGAGGTCGGTATAAGGCCACCTTAAATGGAGTATGACATCCTATTCTCATCTTTTAAGATCGGTATGAGACCACCTTAGATGGAGTATGAAATCTGATTCTCTACCTAATTCTTTGAGATAGGTATAAGGCCACCTTAAATAGAGTATGATATTTTATTCTCATCTTTTGAGATCGGTTTGAGACCACCTTTGATGGAGTATAACATTTGATTCTCATCTTTTGAGATCGGTATGAGAATACCACCATAGATGGAGTATGACATCCAATTATCATTCCAATTATTTGAGGTAGGTATAAGCCCACCTTAAGTAGAGTATGACAACCTATTCTCATCTTTTGAGATTAGTTTAAGTCCACCTTAGATGAAATATGGAATCAGATTCTCTACCAATTTCTTTGAGGTAGGTAAAAGGCCAACTTAAATGGAGTAGTATGACATCCTATTTTCATCTTTTGAGATCAGTTTGAGACCACCCTAAAGCGAGTATGGCATCCAATTTTCTACCCAATTCCTTGAGATAGGTATGAGACCACCTTACATGGAGTATGACATCCTATTATCATCTTTTTGGATTGGTATGAGACCACCGTAGATGGAGTATGACATCTGATTTTCTACCCAATTATTTTGAGATAGGTATGAGACCACCTTAAATGGAGTATGACATCCTACTCTCATCTTTTGAGATAGTTATGAGACCACCATAAATGGAGTATGACATCAATTTCTCATCTTTCAAGATATGTTTGAGACCACCTTAGATGGAGTGTGGAATCCAATTCTCTACCCAATTCTTCAAGATAGGTATAAGGCCACCACAAATGGAGCATGACATCCTATTTTCATCTTTTGAGATCAGTTTGAGACCACCTTAGATGGAGTATTGAATCTGATTCTCTACCTAAATCATAGAGGTAGATATATAGGGACCGTAAAAGGAGTATGACATCTGATTCTCTACCCAATTATTTGAGTTAGGTATAAGGCTACCTTAAATGGAGTATGGCAGCTGATTCTCATCCTTTGAAATCAATATGAGACGACCTTGCATAGAGTATGAGATCTCATTCTCTACACAATTCTTTGAGATAGATATAAGGCCACCTTAAATGGAGTATGATATCCTATTCTCTTCTTTTGAGATCAGTTTCAGACCACCTTAAATGAAGTATGGCATCTGATTCTCTACCCAATTCTTTGAGATAGGTATGAGGCCACCATAAATGGAATATGGCATCCTATTCTCATCTTTTGAGCTCGATTTGAGACCATCTTAAATGAGGTATGACATTAGATTCTCTACCCAATTCTTTGAGGTAGGTATAAGGCCACCTTAAATGGAGCATGAACTCCAATTCTCCTTTTTTGAGATCGGTTTGAGACCACCTTAGATGTAGTATGATATCTAATTCTCTACCCAATTATTCAAGGTAGGAATAAGGACACCTTGAGTAGAGTATGGCTTCCTATTCTCATCTTTTAAGATATTTTTGAGACCACTATAGATGGAGAATGACATTCGATTCTCTATCCAATTCTTTGAGGTAGGTGTAAAGCCACCATAAATGGAGTATGACGTCTTATTATCATCTTTTGTGATATGTATGAGACCACCTTAGATGGAATATGACATCTGATTCTCTACCCAATTCCTTGAGATTGATGTGAGACCTCCTTAAATGGAACAAGGCTTCTGATTCTCATTCAGAGATTGATAACAAAATTTTAATTCCCATTTTGCGGTCAGAACCTACGTCCTGATTCCCATTCTCCAAAACTATTGTTATTTGATGTCAAGGTTGAAGTTTTCTAACATTGATTTGAAATCGAACCTTCACCGTAATCGTTAGTGTCCTCATGGTTGTTTCTAAATTCCCTTCCTTTTTCCTCAGTTGGAGCCCCTATTTACTCCCTAGCGGAAACCTTCTACTCCTTTTTGTACTATTCTGAGTGTGCTGACTCAGACAGTCGTGTTGGCTTTTTTGATCTCTTGGGTTAACTCCAATATGTGTGGTGTGCTTGCCCGATACACCACACCTATTTGGGGTGTGTTTGTTGGCCTCATTATTTGTTGAGGTCTAGTTTTTCCTCCTTAGTAGTCTAGGGTCTATCCATAGGATTTTTTTCTGTTGACTATTCTTAGAAGACTAGAACAAGAATCCTAACCATTAGAAATTCTAAACTCTTCTTTGCTCAACATGAAGTTCCACATATTGGTTCTAATTTCTAGCACTTGGTAGGTGGGGTCATTATGGGGGAGCTCAAGGAGAGTCCCCACAGAACTGCTTGGCTGTAGGGTTAGCTCTGAGTTGGTTAGTCTTGGTCAGTTTCACACACACTTGCACATTAGACTTTCAGTCACAATCTTAAACCCAAACCTACTTAGTTTTGATTCCTTAACCCTTTGGGAGACTCATGTAGATGGTTCCCTTGACTCAATAGCCCTAGGCTAGGATTTAGCTAAGAACAATACATAGAGGACCCAAAGTAGGGAATTCTATTGGTCCATCGCTCAAGTAGGGTGATTGAAATCCCAATTTTACCGAAATACCGAACTTAGCCTTTTGCATCCAAATCTACCCAATTTACCAAACTACCCATGAAACCCCAAAATTGACCAAAATTTTCAAAATTACCCAAATACACAAATTTGTTGAAAAATCATATCAAACCATTTGAAATTACCCAAATTGACCAAAACATCCCAAAATTTTTAAAATTACCAAAATACCCCTCATTTTGCTAAAATTACCAAAATACCCTTGGTGACCCAAATTCTCCCAAAACCTTCAAAATCATTTCAAATGTCCTTAAAACCAATTTGAACTACTCCATTCAGCTGAATTTGACAAATTTCATCTATTTTGACCAAAAGCCCCAAATTGCATTTAAAGGCCCAATTACCCCAATGCCTACCAATTTGATCCCAATTTCTCCCAATTTCATTACCAAACTCAAATTCATCATGTCCAATCTTGATTGAAACCAAATTCAAACTCAATTGAACCCAATTTCAAGCCCAATTTCAATCTCAATCCCAAAAGCCNTTAAAACCAATTTGAACTACTCCATTGAGCTCAATTTGACAAATTTCACCTATTTTGACCAAAAGCCCCAAATTGCCTTTAAAGGCCCAATTACCCCAATGCCTACCAATTTGATCCCAATTTCTCCCAATTTCATTACTAAACTCAAATTCATCATGTCCAAGCTTGATTGAAACCAAATTCAAACTCAATTGAACCCAATTTCAAGCCCAATTTCAATCTCAATCCCAAAAGCCACAAGTTGACCTAAAACTAAAATCTCACTCAATTGAACCCCCAAATCTTTTTAATTGCCCCAATTTTGCATCATAAACTCTTTACAATAATTCCTCTCATAAAGTTGAACCTTCAATTGGCCTTTGACAAACCTCAATTTTACTCAAAAATCAACTTGGACCACAACCCCCAATTTTGCCCCAAATTGGCCATGTCCCCAAATTCCACCAAATNACATAAAGTTGAACCTTCAATTGGCCTTGGACAAACCTCAATTTCACTCAAAAATCAACTTGGACCACAACCCCCAATTTTGCCCCAAATTGGCCATGTCCCCAAATTCCACCAAATTGAACTCCATACCCCTAAAATTTCCACTCAATTAATATCTAAAACTATTCATGAAATTTATTATGACCAATTTGAATCATTAATTGGGCCCTAGCCGAACTCTAGCCCAACTCAAACCCAAGTCTAACCTAACACCCCCAAAATTGATCATGAGCCAAAATCCTTCAAATTGAACCTCCAAATCAATTTAAAATTACTCCAAATCTTTTTTAAGCTATTTATGATAATCATCTACACCATTTTTATAAATTAATTGAGCTCAATGGCATGACTAGCCCAACCTAAACCAAACCTCAAGCTAAAATGCTCAAAATTGATCCCATGCACCAAAATTAACCAAACCAAACCAAATTGATCAAACCAAAGCCACTAAAACAATCTTTTGGACTCTAATGACTAAGATAGACCCACCTAAAATACCTTATATGACCAATGGACCAATATTCCCTTGATTTAAGGGATCTCATCCCATTTTTGGCCTAATCTAAAATATGCTTTCCATCATGCCATTCCATTAGGGGTTAGTCATCATTAGCCTTCCCACTTGCTCATCTGGCTACTTAAGCACCTCCTCTGCCTTGGCCGGCTGACTTAGTGGCTGAAAAACCCAAAAATTGAGAGATACCCTACTCAAATCCAGACCCTGACTCCCCATCTAAGCTGGCTAGCTCCAATTGTCTTTGACACTCTTAAACCCTGCACATAAACATCTAATTACACCCGGATTGAAGCCCAACTAGCCACCCATTCCCCCACTATTTAAATAACCTACTCCGTGGCCAAAACAAAAGCTAACTGATTTCCTTGGAGAAACTCAGCCAAATTATTTCCAGAGCTCCTCTAAGACCTCCTAAGCCCATTTCAACCATCCTTCAGTCATTTCCACCGCTATCTCAGCTCAATTATTGAGCTCAAAACCAAGAAAAATTTCGGCCAAAATCATCAAACCTTAAATTGAACTACTCTTAAGATTCCCTAGAGTAAGAGAGGGAGTTCCCCATCAAAATCCCCCTCTATTGGACACCCTAGCCTAACTTTTGACCAAGTTCACACCCCATTTCATTAAATGTGTACTTGGAGCTCACACCAAGGGAAATTAACACATCTAAGAGGTTAATGGGACTCCAATGAAGCTTCCACAAGCATCTGATTGAGGCCTCCCCTCTCAAACAAAGGTATAGACCATTAACCCTAATTTTGATATTGGTTTCATGACACTAAAATAGCATACTATTTTAAGTACATATTTTATGCTCATTTTTTGTGATATTGGTCTTTAAAGAAGGGTATTTTCATGTTTTTGTTGCAGGTATTTTATTTTTATGTATTTGGAGCAAAAATGGAAAAAAATGAAATTTGGAGAAAAAATTGCAAACTTTAGAATTCTGGTGCATGATGCGCCAGATTGGATCATGATCCGTGATGCATGAATACTGCTAATATGCACAGTACAATAATAATTAAGATTATATTTCACTTATATTTTCTTACTTTGCAACAAACCCAAAGACTTGATCCTAAAGAAAAATAAGTATTTAACTTTTAATTTATATATGTTGGGATACTACGCAAATATATGTATCGTTATCAAGTAATATAGAACTTTTTGTTTAAGACCTGAATATCGAACCCACATGGAGAATACGCAATAAGCACTATTGAACAACAAACTTTTATTTTTTAATAAAAAGTTAATTATCTAAACTAAAGATGATTTTTGTAGTAATGAAAATTTAAATATTTTTGGTATTTTCAATATTGGAAAGAATAATAACAATTTAAAAAGATAAATAGAGTTTTTGTAGAAGAAAAACACTAAATATGAAAATATTTTTCTTTTTATTATGAATCAGTAATAAGTATAAGAGTTCTATTGTGAAAGTATGCAAGTTGTGTTGTGCTAAATAGGAGNAAAGCATTTGATTGAGGCCTCCACTCTCAAAAAAAGGTATAGACCATTAACCCTAATTTTGATATTGGTTTCATGACACTAAAATAACATACTATTTTAAGTACATATTTTATGCTCATTTTTTGTGATATTGGTCTTTAAAGAAGGGTATTTTCATGTTTTTGTTGCAGCTATATCATTTTTATGTATTTGGAGAAAAAATGGAAAAAAATGAAATTTGGAGAAAAAATTAAAAATTTTAGAATTCTGGTGCATGATGCGCCAGATTGGAGCATGATGCGTGATGCATGAATACTGCTAATATGCACAGTACAATAATAATTCAGATTATATTTCACTTATATTTCCTTACTTTGCAACAAACCCAAAGACTTGATCCTAAAGAAAAATAAGTATTTAACTTTTAATTTATATATGTTGGGATACTACGCAACTATATGTATCATTATCAAGTAATATAGAACTTTTTGTTTAAGACCTGAATATCAAACCCACATGGAGAATACACAATAAGCACTATTGAACAACAAACTTTTAATTTTTAATAAAAAGTTAATTATCAAAACTAAAGATGATTTTTGTAGTAATGAAAATTTAAATATTTTTGGTATTTTCAATATTTGGAAAGAATAATNAAACTCCATACCCCAAAAATTTCCACTCAATTAATATCTAAAACTATTCATGAAATTTTTTATGACCAATTTGAATCATTAATTGGGCCCTAGCCAAACTCTAGCCCAACTCAAACCCAAGTCTAACCTAACACCCCCAAATTTGATCATGAGCCAAAATCCTTCAAATTGAACCTCCAAATCAATTTAAAATTACTCCAAATCTTTTTTAAGCTATTTATGATAATCATCTACACCATTTTTATAAATTAATTGAGCTCAATGGCATGACTAGCCCAACCTAAACCAAACCTCAAGCTAAAATGCTCAAAATTGAACCCATGCACCAAAATTAAACAAACCAAACCAAATTGATCAAACCAAAGCCACTAAAACCATCATTTGGACTCTAATGACCAAGATAGACCCGCCTAAAATACCCTATATGACCAATGGACCAATGTTCCCTTTATTTAAGGGATCACATCCAATTTTTGGCCTAATCTAAAATATGCTTTCCATCATGCCATTCCATTAGGGGTTAGTCATCATTAGCCTTCCCACTTGTTCATCTGGCTACTTAAGCACCTCCTCTGCCTTGGCCGGCTGACTTAGTGGCTGAAAAGCCCAAAAATTGAGAGATACCCTACTCAAATCCAGACCCTGACTCCCCATCTAAGCTGGCTAGCTCCAATTGCCTTTGACACTCTTAAACCCTCCACATAAGCATCTAATTACACCCGGATTGAAGCCAAGCTAGCCACCCATTCCCCCATTATTTAAATAACCTACTCCGTGGCCAAAACAAAAGCTAACTAATTTCCTTGGAGAAACTCTGCCAAATTATTTCCAGAGCTCCTCTAAGACCTCCTAAGCCCATTTCAACCATTCTCCAGTCATTTCCACCACTATCTGAGCTCAATTATTGAGCTCAAAACCAAGAAAAATTTCGGCCAAAATCATCAAACCTCAAATTGAACTACTCTTAAGATTCCCTAGAGTAAGAGAGGGAGTTCCCCATCAAAATCCCCCTCTATTGGACACCCTAGCCTAACTTTTGACCAAGTTCACACCCCATTTCATTAAATGTGTACTTGGAGCTCACACCAAGGGAAATTAACACATCTAAGAGGTTAATGGGACTCCAATGAAGCTTCCACAAGCATCTGATTGAGGCCTCCCCTCTCAAACAAAGGTATAGACCATTAACCCTAATTTTGATATTGGTTTCATGACACTAAAATAGCATACTATTTTAAGTACATATTTTATGCTCATTTTTTGTGATATTGGTCTTTAAAGAAGGGTATTTTCATGTTTTTGTTGCAGGTATTTTATTTTTATGTATTTGGAGCAAAAATGGAAAAAAATGAAATTTGGAGAAAAAATTGCAAACTTTAGAATTCTGGTGCATGATGCGCCAGATTGGATCATGATCCGTGATGCATGAATACTGCTAATATGCACAGTACAATAATAATTAAGATTATATTTCACTTATATTTTCTTACTTTGCAACAAACCCAAAGACTTGATCCTAAAGAAAAATAAGTATTTAACTTTTAATTTATATATGTTGGGATACTACGCAAATATATGTATCGTTATCAAGTAATATAGAACTTTTTGTTTAAGACCTGAATATCGAACCCACATGGAGAATACGCAATAAGCACTATTGAACAACAAACTTTTATTTTTTAATAAAAAGTTAATTATCTAAACTAAAGATGATTTTTGTAGTAATGAAAATTTAAATATTTTTGGTATTTTCAATATTTGGAAAGAATAATAACAATTTAAAAAGATAAATAGAGTTTTTGTAGAAGAAAAACACTAAATATGAAAATATTTTTCTTTTTATTATGAATCAGTAATAAGTATAAGAGTTCTATTGTGAAAGTATGCAAGTTGTGTTGTGCTAAATAGGAGCAATAACATTCTTTACCCTTATTAGAGATTCTATAAAGAACATTGGCTAATTTAAAATTTAATAGTTCTGAAGACCGGCTTGGCAGGGAAGATACTAGCTCTCACTCTAGAGTTCCCTCAATTCCCTCCACCTAGGGCTAACATTCTCGTATCAGAACCTTAAACAATAAACCAAGTTGGGGGCCTTAACCTGTCACTTTAAAGTCCTCTAACTCTACACCTTTCAATGATTATTTCCTTATTTATTTACACTCAATCATATGAACTACATTATCATTCATACAACCTCATGTGATTCTTTCCAATTGTTAACTAAGACAATACCAACCTGGTTCTTACATGCATATCAAGAAGTAAATGAAGTGCATAGATTTAAATCATCACAATTTCATCCATCATTGAAGATCAATACTTCCACAACTTCCGTCCAAAACTTAATTACTTATCATTTTAAGCGAAAGATAAAGAAAAGTACTTAGAATCCATGGAGAAAACAAAACCAAACTTTAGTTTAAAAGAAGAAATCATTGTTAAACCAACAACAAGTCTCAATTAAAACCATAAGTAGTCTCAAAATAAAAAGATAAAAACTTATCTCATGTCTTCCACCAAACTCTTAAAGTTCCTTTGATTCTCTTCTCTTCACAATCACTCAAAAAAAATAACAAAAAGGATAAAATAAAAGTAAAAGTGGTGCCTGAAAATCTCTCTAAACTAACTCCCCAAATGAGAACTTTCAATACTTTCCAATACTTTCAGGACCTCTTTCAAAGTCCCAATCTTCTTTCTTTTATAATTTTCCAAAAGGTGTCTTGGTTTCGTTCAAAATATATCTAGATTCGATTTACTTCCCCAAGAGGTGCATCCTTTCGTGATAATTTTCATCCATGGTGGATATAACCACTATTAAGCTAATGGGTGCCTCAAAAACTTCTTCAAAATTCACAGAAACGAAATTTCCTCATCCAATAACTGCCACTGGCGCTTAGGAGCAGACATTTTTCACCTTTTTGCTCCAAATTTGATCCTTTTTCACTTCTTTAAGAATTTTCACCCCTTTTATCTGTATCTGCAAGAAAAACACAAAAATACCTTCCATTAAAGTACAATATCTCAAAAATTGGTTTAAAAATGTGTTTAAAAATACTATATATTTTAGGTGTTTCAAAATCCCCTAAGCTTAAAATATTACTTGTCTTCAAGTGACACTTCAATATTTGAAAACTAAATATGTATGATATGTATATGAGATTCATCAGGAGTTACTAAAAATTTGATTTAGAAATATAACAGTCTAATTTAGAAAAAATATTCAGTAAATGAGGCCAACTTAAACTTTAGAATATCTTAAAGTTAAGAAAGATGAAAAAATGACTTTCTATCTAATTCAGAAATATATTGTAGATTTTTCAAATTTAGAATTTAGTTCTTTTATTATCTCCACTTAAAAATTTTCATTAAAAATAATTTTACTTACTATATTATATCTATAAGCTTAAGAGTTTCTCAAGTCTTTTACTTTAAAAATATCAAATGTAGAACCAATTTTTGATTAAGCACTAATCCTCAAGCTTCTCCTTCCTATTTTTTTCTTTTTTTCTTTTTCTTTTTCTTTTCTTTCTTCTTTTTTTCTTTTCTTTTTCTTTTCTTTATTTTTTCTTTTCTTTTTCAGGCAAGGATTATTATATCTGGATAGGCCTTTAATTATTTTGAATTCCACTTCTCCTTTCCTAAGGTAAAGTCTTGATATAAGTCTTGTACTTATAAATATAATAAAAGTTTTTAAAATTATTTTAATAAAAGAAATTTAAGTAGTAAAAATAAAAGTCTAATATATCTAAATTTTTTAAAAATACAATTTTTCTTACTAATGATTGTTACTTATATTAATCATTTTCTCATCTAAAAACTTTTTAACTTGAAGTTTTTCTTCATTACTAAAAATTTTAACCAAATTTTCTTACTCATTTCTAAAATCAAATTTTACTGCCTAATATAACTTCATATACATAATAATTTTTTTTTCTTTTTAAATCAAATTCACTTGTAGTACATTTGGGAACAAATAAAATTCCAGCTTTGAAAATATTTTTCATCTTCCCAAACATAAATTTTAAATAGATTAATAGTTTAGCATCAGGTATGTATAAGCTGGAATGAAAATTTAAAATAACATACTAACAAGAATTTTTAAACCCTAATGATACAAGTATAAAACTAAAAACAGGAGTAAAACTAATTTTTGATAAAATTTTCTTTATTTTCATTTCAATTTAACATGTAGAGATTCAGTAGACTTCTAAGCAGTGGGTATAAACATAAAAGTAAACTAACACACTAACTTGATTTCAATATTTCAGCAAAAAAACAAACACACTAACATGATAAAAGAAAAATAGAGGGTAGCAGTTTCCTAAGTTTCAAATTTAAGACCTAAGTTAGCAAGATTTTCAACTTTACAACAGATATAGAATTAAGTTAAGTTCTAAATTAACTAAATTACAAAACTCACAACAGTTGCTACCTTAGAATTTTAAAACAAACTAGTAACTAACACAAACATTATAATACAATTAAAAATTAAAGTGTCACACATCAGAATATCTAAAAAAGTAAACATACATACATGTCTCAAGTCCAAAACATGAAAATACATCACATCACAATTCTCACTTAAACATAAAAGTACAAACCATATCACATAGTTCAAACCAACACACAGATGCAAATGTAGCAAGCCCAAACCACATAGTTCACATCATATTACAATCATAAAATAAATCTCTCAGCTCTACTCTTCATCCTCTGAATCACCGCTATCCAAAAATTTTGCAGGCACATAATCAAGGTATTTAGGATAAGGAGGAAATTATACTCCTTAGTTACCCCTAATGAGGCTCTCCATAGATGAGTGAAATTTCTCTTCATAATCACTTTTTCTCCTATTATACCTATCAGTATGATCTGTAAAACGCTCTAATCTTTGTATCTTATTAGTGGCAAAAATAATATTATCCATCATCCTCTATAATAATTGATCTTACCTCTCAGTAGACTCACCTTAAGATGTAGAAGAACGTGAGGTAGATGGTCTAGATGTAGAAGCAGCAAAGGTAGAAGCAGCAGACGTCTCCATTCCATAGCTCTAAGAAAATCCTCCTCTTCAACCAAAAATTGAATGCTCAGAATAAGTCTTCACATTCACCTTAGTGATGGGCTTTAGAGGTAATAATACTTCATCTCAGTTATCATATTTAACTCCAGCTTGCTCACACAAAGAAAAGATCAACAAAGAAAATCCCAGACCTGCAGTTGTAACAGTTGTAGCAGAACTGAGGATAGTCTTACAGATCAAAGCCTCAATGTTGATGAGCTTTCCCTCTTGATACAATAGTTCAACGTCGCTCTTTCTCTGGTCACTTGACTTAGATGATTGGTCAGAAGCAGACGAGAACAAATGAAATTGTGCCAGGCCTTTGAAGGTGTACATAACTTTGAAGTTGGGAAGTTGACTCTCCTCACATTTGTAATCTTTCAAAGTCCTCTCCCAATAGTCAAGCACAAAATAATCTCGTCTAACTCAGCTTTGGTAGGACTAAAATTTGCATAAAAACATAATGTAAGCCCCTTTTGATCCGATGATAAATGGTAAAACAAGTTGATTACCTCTGGCAAAAAAGGTACCCACTTTCCTAGAACCATAACTCGATTATCTTCACCTTCAGGGAGATTTGAATAGAACTCCCTCACAACAGATATAACTGCCACAATTTAGAAACAGTAGAATTATTCCCACAGTCGGCGAACAATTAAATCTTCAACGTCTCCACCCGGATTTCTAAAACATCACTCTTGAATTAGTTTGCATGATTGCAACGCATCACTATACCAATCTTGAGCTTTTGGCTTTGCTCCTCTTCATTCTTGGTGCCATTCTACAAATTTGATAAATTCCAACAATAACTTCAAAAAACAAGTTTTAATCACTAAACTAAACTTCCAAAAGCACAAACTAAACTTCCCACACAATTTCCATAGATGTTTCCTCATTTTTCACCATGAATAGTGAATTTTCAAATTTCTCCAAATGTGCTCAATATACATGGTAAAAATCCAAAATTTATACATAGAAGTAAAGCTCTTAACTTAAGAAATCAAAATCTAGCAAATTTTTCTTGATTCACCAAAAAGTCTCCACTTGATGGTGTACCCTAGCTCTCCAAAATCGCGTCTTTGAGAGGTTGAAGGTGGCGGAAAGCGTAAAAATGGTGATTTTTGGCTCAAAAATTCACTTTTCACCGTTCGCGAACTGATTTTCGTGAACCGGTGCTTAAGCGCGTGTAAATGGTGCTTAGGCGCCTGCCTCTCGTGTTTGCTCACGCTTAAGCACAAGATGTGGAGCTTAGGAGCCAATGCACGATTTTAAAAAATTTTCAAATTAAAGTAAAATGCACTATTTGCCTAAGTAAACCACTTCTAAATGGTCTCATAGAACTTAAATGACTATTTTCAACTTCTTGTAATTCTCCATTATCTCAAAATTCTCTTTAATAACTATTTCAATTTGAGGCTAAAACAACACAAAATTTCACACGAACAAATTTATATTAATACACAAACGAGTAAAAATACATTTAAACACTTAGTTCTCATGCAAAATTGTCTTGAATGAGAAAATTTTCTTAAATACAAACACTTAACAATTTTTCACAATTAAACACCTAAGTAATACAAACACTAAAAGCAATTCTTAAACACTAAAACACCTAAATACAACGAATTTAAACACACAAAAAATTAACTTTAAACATAGAACTTGATTCCATTCTTCATTAGAAAGAACAAATTCAGATCTTTCATTAGCCTCTACTCGGGCAACTGGATTATAGTTGATAAAACGGACGGTGGTGATGTGCTCTGATGCAATCTCCTTCAATCCACTTTTGCTTAAGAAACATCACCTTATCTGCTTCCTCTATATAAATTGTATGGCTAAATTACATTTTCAATTGCCATCCAATATGCTCAAGATGTGCATGAATCTCCAATACCTTATTTTCTAGTACATACATGGTATTTTCAATTTTGTTGATCTTCTCTGATATCCCTTCAATACTAATGGCTAAGAAATATTATACATCTTTTGTGCACTTTAACTAATGAATTTCTTCCTCATGGTCTCCTCCTTCTTCTTCAAATACATCTCCCATGAAGACATCAACTTAAAATCTATCTCTCTCTTAGAATTTAGGGCTAGAAATGATCTGGGGTGAAATTCCCTATAAAATAAGGTTTCAATCGATGTCCATTAACTTTAAATATTTTCTCGCACTTAGAATCTTTAATATACATAGCTCCATAAGGATAAAATTTTATCACAACAAATGGGCCATCCACCAGGACTTATGTTTGCTTGGAAATAATCTTAACCTTGCATTATATAGCAAAACTTGTTGTCATGACTGAAAAGTTTTAGTAAGAATCCTTCAATCATGCCACATCTTTATCTTTTCTTTATAAATTTTGGCACTTTCATGAGATTCATTCCTTATCTCTTCAAGCTCATTTAATTGTAACAATCTTTCTCACCAGCATCTTTCAAATTATAATTGAACTCTTTAATCGCCCAATAGGCTTTATGCTCAAGTTCAACTGGTAAGTGACAAGCTTTTCCAAATATTAGCCTGTATGGGGACATTCCTATAGGAGTTCTGTATGCAGTCACAAAGCATAATCAAGTTTGACTGACCAATTCATTTTTGTTCGATTCACAAATTTTTCCATAATTCTTTTAATTTCACGTTTGGATAGTTCAGCCAAACCACTTGTCTGAGGATAATAAGTAGTGGCAATCCTATGATTTATATTATATTTCTTTAATAATTTCTCCATTATGACATTTCTAAAAAGACTTCCCCCATCAGTAATGATAACTCTCGGCATCCCAAATCTACAAAATATATTTGTTTTCAAAAATTTTGCAGCACTTTGAACATCACATCGAGGTAAAGCAACAACTTTTATCCATTTGAATATATAGTCTACTGGTAACAGAATATATAAATTTTTGAAAAATGGTATAAATGGTCCCATGAAATCTAATCCCCAAACATCAAATATTTAAACTTCTAGCATAAGTTGAGGGGCATCTCATTTCTTCTAGAACTATTTCTTACACTTTGAAATCTATCACAAGTTTTGATATAAGGATTAACATCTCTAAAAATTGTAGGCCAACAAAATCCAAATTTTAAAATTTTGTGTGATATTTTATCAACACAAAAATATCCCCAAAAATCAGAACTATGACATTTTTGGATAATCTCATAAATTTCTTCTAATGGTACACATCTTCAAATGATCAGATCCTTTCCTAATTTATATAAAAATGGGTCATCCAAAAAATAAGTCTTAGCTTCAGAAATAAATTTCTTCTTCTGTTGGTGTGTCATTCCATAGAGAATAATATAACTAAAAATAAAGTTTACAATGTCGGCATACCACGTAACACACCACTCATTAATAGTGAACAATTTTTAATATGAAAAATGTTCATTATGTTCATTTTCAAAATAGAGTGGTTTTTCTAATTCAAGCCTAGATAAATGATCAACAATTTAATTTTCAATCCCCTTTCAATCTATTATTACTAAATCAAATTCTTGCAAAAGAAAAATCCAACTTATAAGTCTAGGTTTAGCATCCTTCTTTTTCATTAAATACTTATTAGTAGAATGATCTGTATGCACTACACAATGAGTTCCAAATCTTAATTTATCCAAAACATATACTATTACTAATAACTCTTTTTCAGTTGTTGTATAATTAATTTGAGTTTTACAAAGAGTTTTACTAGCATAGTAAATAACTTTAAAAATTTCATCATATCTTTGTCCTAAAACAGCTCGAATAGCATAATCACTAGCATCACACATTAATTCAAAAGGTTTTTTTTGGTTTGGTGAAACTATAATTGGTGCAGTGATTAGTTTTTATTTTAATAATTAAAAGCTTTTAGGCATTCCTCATCAAAATTAAAAATTTCATCTTTCTCTAGTAAATGGCATAAAGACTTANGTTTTCCGGTTTGGTGAAACTATAATTGGTGCAGTGATTAGTTTTTATTTTAATAATTAAAAGATTTTAGCCATTCCTCATCAAAATTAAAAATTTCATCTTTCTCTAGTAAATGGCATAAAGACTTAGCAATCTTTAAAAAGTCTTTAATATATTGCCTGTAGAATCCAGCATGTCCTAAAAAACTCCTAATTTCCCTTACATTTATTGAATAAGGTAAATTAGCAATCGCTTAAATTTTAGATGGAGCTACTTCCATACCATTTTCTTATATTTGATGTCCTAATACAATTCCTCCTGCTACCATAAATTGGCATTTTTNGCTTAAATTCTAGATGGAGCTACTTCCATACCATTTTCTTATATTTGATGTCCTAATACAATTACTCCTGCTAAATTGGTATTTTCCCAGGTAAGGACTAAATTTATTTCTTTACAGCGCTCAAGAACTTTGGATAAATGTTATAAACATAAGTCAAATGAAGTTCCAAACTCTGAAAAGTCATTCATGAAAACTTCAATCCCTTTTTCAATTAAATCNGCATTTTTCCCAGGTAAGGACTAAATTTATTTCTTTACAGCGCTCAAGAACTTTGGATAAATGTTCTACATAAGTCAAATGAAGTTCCAAACTCTGAAAAGTCATTCATGAAAACTTCAATCCCTTTTTCAATTAAATCACAAAAAAATGCTATCATACATCTTTGAAATGTAGCAGGGGCATTACATAAACCAAAGGGCGTTCTTCTAAAAGAAAAAGTAACATAAGGACTGATAAATGTTGTTTTCTTTTGATCCTCATGAGATATTTGAATTTGGTGATAACCAGTATAACCATTCAGAAAATAAAAGTATTTATGCCCTGCTAGTCTATCCAGCATTTGATCTAGAAAGGGTAANTTTCTTCTAAAAGAAAAAGTAACATAAGGACTGATAAATGTTATTTTCTTTTGATCCTCATGAGATATTTAAATTTGGTGATAACTAGTATAACCATTCAGAAAATAAAAGTATTTATGCCCTGCTAGTCTATCCAGCATTTGATCTAGAAAGGGTAATGGAAAATGATCTTTCATAATAGCATGAATTAATTTTCTATAATTAATGCATATTCACCACCCTGTAGCTTGTCTAGTAGGTATTAACTCATTATGTTCATTTACAAGTACAGTTACTCCTCCTTTCTTAGGAACACAATGAATTGGACTAACCCATGCACTATTTGAAATAGAGTAGATAATTCCAGCATCTAACCACTTTAAACTTTCTTTCTTACAAATTATTTCATGACAGGATTCAATTTCCTTTACAGATCAGCTCTGGGTTTGCAGTTCTCTTTCATATGAATTCTATGCATACAAATTGAAGGACTTATTCTATTAATATCAGCAATTGTCTATCTAAAGGCTTTCTTAAAATTTTTCAAAATTTTCATCAACCTTTGTTCTTCTTCCATTGTTAAATTTAAGGAAATTATAACTTGTAAAGTAGAGGAATCTCCTAAAAAAACATATTTTAAACGATCAGAAAGTAGCTTTAACTCTAGTTCCGGAGGTTTTTCAATATATGGACAAAATGATTTATCTTTGTCTATCGTGCCAAAACTTCAAAACTTTCTCGAACATAGTTTGAATTTTCCTTAAAAAGATCTTCACATTGATCTAATTTCTCTTCATGCTCGTGTTCCAAAACTTTTTCTTCAGATTTTTCTTCATAAGTAGTTCTAAAATAGCATTCACTTAGATATCTTATAACATCCATCCTATAGCATTTATTATCTTTACCTTTTGTAGGGTATTTCATTGATTTTAAAATGTTAAAAGTAACAGTTTGATCATTGGCGCGCATTGTTAATTTACTTTTCTGCACATCTATCATTGTTCTTCTTGTGGCTAGGAAAGGTCTCCCCAAAATGATAGGTCTCTCTTTATCTTCCTCCATATCTAGCACACTGAAATCAACAGGAATGATAAATTGATCTACTTTCATTATGATATCTTTTATAACTCCTTTAGGGTATGTTATTGAACGATCTGCTAACTTTAGAGTTACAATAGTAGGAGTTATTTCTCCTAAACCAAATATTTTAAATATTGATAATGGCATAAGGTTAATGCTTGCACCTAACTCACATAAAGCTTTTCCATAAAATCTGTCTCCTATTGCACATAGAAATGTAGAGCTACATAGATCTTTAAGCTTCTTAGGAAGCTTCTTCTGAATTATCATGCTGCACTCCTCAATAAGTGCAACAGTCTCATTATCTTCAAACTTCCTTTTCTTATTGAGAATATCCTTCATAAATTTCACATAGCTCGGCATTTGTTTTAAGGCTTCAGCAAATGAAATATTAATAGTAGGCTTCTTAAATATTTCAAGAAATTTTGAAAATTGCTTATACAACTTCTACTGACAAAGTCTTTGAGGAAATGGAAGTGGTGGTTTTTCCAAATCAATTTTTAGTGGAGAAATAGTTCTCTCAGAATCTTTTGGAGCGTCCTCTTTTGATTCTTCATGTTTTCTCTCTCTACTTCAATTTTATTTAAACCCGACCTTCCAACTCTCTTCTGCTTCTAAGTTGAATGACTTTTACTTGGTCTTTATTCTGGTCTTTTGGATTTGATTTAGTACTACTAGGAAGTGATCCTTGGGATCTATTACTTAATGAATTTGCAATTTGTCCAAGTTGATTTTCAATATTTCTAATTGTAGCTCTTTGACTTTGTAATTGATTTCCCATTTCTAACACCACTTTTTCTCTAGACAACTTCTTCTCTTTAAACTTTGTATTGCTATTAAAACCTGGAGGAAAAGTAGATCTATAATTATTATTCTCTTGGTTGTTCTAGTTTCCCAATGGGTTTCTTTGGTGGTTCCCTCATTGCTGATTATTACCAGTCAAGTTGTTATTCTAGTTAAAGTTGGAATGGTTCTTCCAACCTGGGTTATAATAACTTGAATATGTGTTATTCTACTTGTTATTTATGGCATTCAATATTTCTAATGATGCTTCAGAATCTACCATTTGGCCTAATGAATTATCTTCAGTCATGGAAATTGGTTGAGAAAAATTCATTCCAATTTGGCCTAATTTCATTGAAATTGCAGCAACTTGATTTGCTAACATGGTAAATGCATCAGTTTCATGAATATTGGCTACTTTCTTAGGATTTACCCTCTCAAAAGGCCATTAAAAATTATTGGTAGTCATTTCTTCAATTAAAGCATAAGCATCATGAAATGGTTTTGGCATCAATGAACCACCAGTAGCAGCATCAATAATTGAACTAAGAGATCCAACTAATCCAATATAAAAAGTTTGAATTATTAACCAATCTGGTATAGCTTGGCGTGGACAATTTCTTAAGAGTTATTTAAATCTTTCCCATGCTTCATAAATAGGTTCCCCTTCAAACTGATAAAAAGATGTAATATCATTTCTATGCTTTGCAGTTTTTTATGATGAAAAATATTTAGCAAGAAATTTTTGTGCTAAAACCCCCCAAGTACTGATAGATCCAGGTGCTAACAAACTCAATCACATCTTAGCTTTATCCATTAGTGAGAAAGAAAATAACCTATGTCTTATGACATCATCTTATACACCATCGTATTTAAATGTAGTGCACAATTCTAGAAAATTGAGAAGATGTAACTTTGGATCTTCAGTTGGTGATCCCCCAAATTAATTATATGATACTATTTGGATAATAACAGGTTTAAGCTTAGATGAATTAGCCACTACAGTAGGTTTTTGAATACTAAAATGAAGTTCATCTACAACAGGGTTGGCACAATCTCTTAAAGGTTCAAACTCTTTATGAATTTCAGTATTTTGATTATTTTGGTCTGCCATTTCTGTAATTATTTTGGATTTTTCAAAATTTATAATTTTTTTGCTTTTTCTGATTTTTCTAATAGTTCTTTCTAATTCAGAATTGTAGGGTACTAGTCCTTCTCTACTTGAATTACACTTACACTAACATATAATAAAATAAAATAAAATAAACAAAACAAATTAAGATAAGATAAAATAACTTAAATTTTAAATAAGACTTTCTAAAAATAGAAATTTGCTTTTAAAATCAATTTTTCCCTGGCAACGACACCAAAAACTTGATCCCTAAATACTGTTAATATGCACAGTACAAAAATCATTCAGATTATATTTCGCTTATATTTCCTTACTTTGCGACAAAACCAACAACTTTATCCTGAATAAAAATAAGAATTTAACTTTTAATTTATATATATTGTGATACTATGCAAGTATACATATCGTTATCAAGTAAAATAGGACTTTTTTATTAAGACCTGAATATCAAACTCACAGGAAGAATACAAAATATGCACTATTGAACAACAAACTTTATATATTTAATAAAAAGTTAATTATCTAAGATAAAGATGATTTATGCAGTAATGAAAATTTAAATATTTTTGGTATTTTCAATATTTTAATAGAACAATAACACTTTAAAAAGATAAATAGAGTTTTTGCAGAAGAAAAGCACTAAATATGAAAATATCTTTCTTCTTGTTATGAATCAGTAATAAGTATAGGAATTTAGTTGTGGAAGTATGCAAATTGCGTGGTGCCAAGTAGGAGCAATAATATTCTTTACCCTTACTAAAGATGTTATAAAGTACATTGGCTAATTTAAAGTTTGAATAGTTCTGAAGACTGGCTAGGCAGGGAAGATACTAGCTCGCACTTTAGAGTTCCCTCGATTCCTTTCACCTGGGGGCTAACATTCTCACATCAGAACCTAAAACAATAAACCAAGTTAAGGGCTTTAACCTGTCACTTTAAAGTCCTCTAACTTTGCACCCTTCAATGAATATTTCCCTATCTATTTGCACTCAATAATATGAACTACATTCTCATTCATACAACCTCATGTGATTTTTTTCAATTGTTGATTGAGACAATACAGCCCAATTCTTACATGTTCTCACAACAAATTTTAACATCTGGATCGGCCAAATCAAGAAGTAAATGAAGTACATGGATTTAAATCATCACAACTTCTTCCATCATTGAAGATCAATACTTTCTACAACTTCCACAAAACTTAATTACTTATCATTTTAAGAAGAAAGATAAAGAAAACTACTCAAAGTCCATGGAGAAAACAAAACAACTTTATTACTTATCATTTTAAGAAGAAAGATAAAGAAAACTACTCAGAATCCATGGAGAAACTAATTACTTATCATTTTAAGAAGAAAGATAAAGAAAACTACTCAGAATCCATGGAGAAAACAATTACTTATCATTTTAAAAAGAAAGATAAAGAAAACTACTCAGAATCTATGGAGAAAATTCTTATCATTTTAAGAAAAAAGATAAAGAAAACTACTCAGAATTCATGTAGAAAATAAAACCAAAATTTAGTTTAAAAGACGAAATCATTGTCAAACCAATAACAAGTCTCAATTAAAACCAAAAGTGGCCTCAAAACAAAAAGATAAAACCTTATCTCAAGTCCTCCACCAAACTATTGAAGTTCCTTTGATTCTCTTCTCTTTACAATCACTCAAAATAAAAAAATAAAAATAATAAAATAAAAGTAGAAATGGTGCCTGAAAATCTCTCCGAAGTAACTCCCCAAATGAGAACTTTCAAAACTTTCCAATTCTTTTAGGACCTCTTTCAAAGTCCCAATCTTCTTTCTTTTATAATTTTCCAAAAGGTGCCTTGGTGTATCTTCAAAATATGTCAAGATTCTATGTATTTCCCCAAGAAATGCATCCTTTCATGATAATATTCATCCATTGTGGTTATAACCACCTATTAGGCCAGAGAGTGCCTCAAAAACCTCTTCAAAATTCACAGAAACCGAATTTACTCATCCAATAACTGCCACTAGTGCTTAAGCGCGGGGCCACTGGTGCTTAGGTGCGGCCTTCTCTGTTTAACCAGAGCTTAAGCACCGGATCTTATGCTTAGGCGCCAAAACTCTTTTGTACATTTTTCACAGTTCTCCTCCAAATTTGATCCTTTTTCACTCTTTAAGCATTTTTCATCCTTTTTAACTGTATCTGAAAAAAAACACAAAAATATCTTCCATTAAAGTGCTATATCTCAAAAATAGATATAAAAATGTGTCTAAAAACACTATATATATTTTAGGTGTATCAATGTGCCATTTAACAAAGGGGAACTGACACATGATGTGCTAGAACTCGAGCATGATGCGCCAGAGATGTCTTATTGCAGATTAAGTAGGATCGAGATGAATTATGCGCAAATTTTCAAAGGGACACTTGTATTAAACACCTTGGAAGGTTCTATTATGAAGGGACATGTCTCTTAGATCAAATGAAACATCTTTTAAATTCAAAGGAGTGGACTTTTAAAAGAAACTTTTGAAGGGAATTTAAAATTCCTTTTGAAAGGAGGTAGCCCCTAATAAAATAAGAAGACTTCAAGGATTTATAGGGGGACAAAAGGATNTATGTCTCTTAGATCAAATGACACATCTTTTAAATTCAAAGGAGTGGACTTTTAAAGGAAACTTTTGAAGGGAATTTAGAATTCCTTTTGAAAGGAGGTAGCCCCTAATAAAATAAGAAGACTTCAAGGATTTATAGGGGGACAAAAGGATAAGAAAGTGGGGGTAGCGTGAAAGGCAAGGAGAAAAAGAGGAGATTTTCTTCTAGGGTTGTAAGAGGAGTGGGATGTGAGAGATTTCTTCTTCATTACACTTCTAAGAGAGAATTGAGTGTGCTTGTAAAGAGAGAAAGCTTTGGAGTGAACATCTAGGGATTTTCTTGAGAATGATTGTGAGATATAATTTGTTTTTATTTCTTTTATTTTCTAAACTTGTTTTGATATATGAAATCCATGTTTTGTCGTATCCTTCTTAAATATTTTGAGTAATATTCTTTATCCTACTCTCTACTTTGAGATATGGTTTTGTGAAGAATTTATTTTTTATTCTATGATTTTAATTGTTAATAATTTGTGATTATTTAAACTCTGATCTTCATTCACTTTTTGATCCGAGCAATTGAAAAGTTAAAACATGTTGAGAAACATATGCTCTAAAAAGGGCTATGATTTCTAGAATAGNCAAATATTTTGAGTAATCTTCTTTATCCTTCTCTCTACTTTGAGATATGGTTTTGTGAAGAATTTATTTTTTATTCTTTGATTTTAATTGTTAATAATTTGTGATTATTTAAACTCTGATCTTCATTCACTTTTCAATCCGAGCAATTGAAAAGTTAAAACATGTTGAGAAACATATGCTCTAAAAAGGGCTATGATTTCTAGAATAGGGGGAGAATCACTTTTGATTTCATGAGAGAGTATGTCATCCATGGAATTGAGTGAAAATAAATAAAGAAATATACTTTGTTGGATGCAGTATTGGATTTTAATGTGACAGATTAAAATCCCCAATTTAGTTTAGTTGATTGGTAAGTAATGCGATATTGTTAGCCCTCAGGGGAGAGAGTAGTGCGAGCTCTGAAGTGGTAGCCAGTATCTTCCTAACTTAATGATCCCGAAACTTCTTATATGCAACAGTATAACAAAAATTATGATTAAGTTTTTCACTTATATTATTTTTCAACAACACCAAAAACTTGATCTTTAAGAAAAATAAGAATTTAACTTTTAATTTATACATATTAGGATACAACGCAAGTATATGTATGGTTATCAAGTAATATATGACATTTTGATTAAGACCAAAATATAGAACCCACAAGGAATATATGCAATATGCACTTTTTGGAAAACTTTCTATTTTTATAAAGATAATTATTTAAACTAAAGACGTTTTCACAGTAAAGAAACTTTAAATATTTTTGGTAATTTTAATATTTTGACAAAAACAAAACAAACTTAGAAAGATAACTTGAGCTTTTATAGAAGAAAAGCACTAAATATGAAAATATCTTTCTCCTTATCATGAATCAGTAAAAAGTATATGAATTATGTTGTGGAAGTATGCATATTGTATTGTGCCAAAAAGGAGCAATAATATTATTTACCGTTACTAGAGATGCGATAAAGAACATTGACTAATTTGAAGTTTTAATGGTTTTGAAGACTGGCTAGTCAGGGAAGATACTAACTCTCACTCTAGAGTTCTCTTGATTCCCTCCACTTGGAGGCTAACATCTTGTATCAGAAGCTAAAATAATAAACCAAGTTGGGGGCTTTAACTTATCACTTTAAGGACCTCTAACTCTACACCCTTCAAAGAATATTTCTCAATTTATTTGCACTCAATCATATGAACTACATTTACATTCATACAACCTCATGTGATTCTTTTCATATGTTGACTGAGACAAAACCAACCCGGTTCCAACATGTTCTCACAAAAAAATTTAACATCTCGATTGGACAAATCAAGAAGTAAATGAAGTACATTGATTTGAATAATCACAACTTCTTCCAACATTAAAGATCAATACTCTCCACAACTTCCATCCAACACTTATTTACTTATCATTTTAAGAAGAAAGATAAACTCTTCTGGTAAGTGACATGTATTTCCAGAGATAAGTCTATATGGACGTAAGTTAGAAATGTTTTGAATTTTTGCTGGATCTACTTCCATACCACTTTCAGATATTTTATGCCCAAGTATTATTCCTCCTGCAACCATCAATTGACATTTTTCCAAATTTAGTTCTAAATTTGTTTCTTCACTATTGACCTCATTTTTGGTTGAGGTCTAGTTTTTTCCTCTTTAGTAGCCTAGGGTCTAGCCATAGAAAATTCCAAACTCTTCTTTAGTCAACTTGAAGTTCCACATGTTGG
>JXCR01147713.1:4028-49113 GCA_002079205.1 Phalaenopsis hybrid cultivar
TACATACATACATACATACATACATACATACATACATACATACATACATACATACATACATACATACATACATACATACATACATACATACATACATACATACATACATACATACATACATACATACATACATACATACATACATACATACATACATACATACATACATACATACATACATACATACATACATACATACATACATACATACATACATACATACATACATACATACATACATACATACATACATACATACATACATACATACATACATACATACATACATACATACATACATACATACATACATACATACATACATACATACATACATACATACATACATACATACATACATACATACATACATACATACATACATACATACATACATACATACATACATACATACATACATACATACATACATACATACATACATACATACATACATACATACATACATACATACATACATACATACATACATACATACATACATACATACATACATACATACATACATACATACATACATCTACATACATACATATACATACATACATTCATACATTCATACATACATACATACATACATACATACATACATACATACATACATACATACATACATACATACATACATACATACATTCATACATACATACATACATACATACATACATACATACATACATACATAATGATTCCAGATTTCACACACACACACACACACACACACACACACACACACACGTTTTATAATATATAATCACTAAGCAAGAACACACACACACACATACATGTTTTATAATATATAATCATTGAGCAAGAATTTATGTGTATATATATATATATATATATATATATATATATATATATATAATCATGTTTTAAGCAAGTTTATATTACATCATTTAATAGTTTTAATAGGTGTTATTACTTACATCTAATATTATGGTTAATATTATTATTTAATAGAAAGAATCCTAATTTTGGATAGAAATGATTGAAAATATAGCATGAAAGGAAATACTTTATTATGAAAATGATTAAAAAAATATTTGCTTAAAAATGAATTATTCTTTTAGGAACAAAGCATTAAAATTAATATTTAGGAGATTTGAGAATTTCTTGGCTTATTAAACTTATTTTATTTTATTTTAAAAATTAAAAATAAGACTGAGGAGTGGAGGAAGAGTATTTTGGTTCCCATTTTTAAGAATAAAGGAGATGCACAAGAGTGTACAAATTATAGAGAAATTAAATTATTGTTTCATACATTAAAATTATTGGAGAGAATAATTGAATATATGTTAAGTCATGATACAGATATTTCTACTAATCAGTTTGGATTTATGCGGAGTAGGTCTACCATGAAAGCTATACATTCAATGAGAGTTTTGATGGAGTAGTACATAGAGAGTAAGAAGGATTTATATATGAATTTTTTTTTTAAAAAAGCTTATGTTGGTTCCAATAGAAGTTCTTTGGAGAGTTCTAGAAAAGAAAATGTTGATATGCCTTATATTCAAGTCGTTAATNTTTTTTTTTTTTAAAAGCTTATGTTGAGGTTCCAATAGAAGTTCTTTGGAGAGTTCTAGAAAAGAAAATGTTGATATGCCTTATATTCAAGTCGTTAATGATATGTATAATAAAGTTGTTACTTTTGTTTGTATAAGAGGATTGACCAAGTATTTTCCTATTTCAGTTGGATTACACCAGCGATCTGCTTTAAGCCCAATTTCAAGGTTCAAAAAATCGGTCCTGACATTGAACTGGTAAATGGAGAGGTTCAAGGTTTAAGGGTTGAAGGGTTGAACTGGGGTTCAACCGGATGCTTACTTAATTATACATTTATTTAAATGCGACAAAAATGATGTGATTTAAAAAGAAAAAATGATTGTGAAATATAAAATAAATATCTCAATATTTTAAAAACCAACATCCTAATAATTTTAGCATGTTATTTTAAAAGTTAATAACAACTAATTTAAAAAAAATAAGTACGAAATATCAGAATCACACTATAATACTTTTAAAAAAATTTAGGGGCATTTACATACATACCACCCATGTTTTATCTCTTTACATATCTAACACCTATTCTTTGCCTTCTACATTTACCACCCAAATCTTTCATATCACATCAAAAGTACTATTTAAATTTTTTAAAACCGAAATTTACCTTTTCATTCACAGGTAAGGTGGTTTGTTTGTAAAAAATTAAAGTTTAGGTGTTAGAAATGTAGATAGATAACAATCGAGTGGTATGCATGTAAGTCTTCCAAAATTTCATAAGCCTTCATTAGGTTGAAACTCACTTATAACATTAAATCCATTAATATATATTTATATGTCAACATTAATATCTACACACACACGCACACACGCGCACACACACACACTATAATATTTGGCATTTGTATTTCACGGTTTCTTAAATTATAAAAGAAAATAATATAAAAAATTAAAAATTTTGTGCAAGCAAATAAGAGCAAAGAAACATATTATTAAATTATTTTAGCTTTTACCGATTAGTCCCACATCTTTAAATCTTAAGTTTCACCTTTCCTTTATACTGAAAAATAAAGGAGTATAAGATAGCTACAACAATAGCACATGAACTCACTACATTTAAAATAAAATATTCATATTTGTTGTAGTCGGTTTAAAGGTTAAACCAGACTGTTTTTTCGGTTTTTGTTGATTCTAGGCCGTTTCAATCCGGTTTGATGCATAGGCGTTTATTAAGTCAACTCGAACCGGACCACCGACCGGTTCACGGTCAAACCGGCCGGTTTGGTTTGGTTTTCTAAACCATGCTCATATTTATTTTGCTTTATTTATGGACACTCTTACTGGACATTTACAGGAGGATGCACCTTTGTGTATGCTTTTCGTTGATGATATATTTGTTATGGATAATTCTTGAGAAAGAGTTCATGAATTACTTAAATTATGGAGGTTTATTTTAGAGTCCAAAGACATTCGTTTGAGTAGATTTAAAACTAAATACATGAAATGTAATTTTAGTAGTAGTAGATCCGGTGGCGGAGTTGTAACAATGAGTGATTAAATCATTAAAAAGAGTGGACATTTTAAATATCTTGAGTCTATTGTTCAAAGTGATGGTGATATAGATGGACATGTTATTAGTAGAATTCAAGTTGGATGGTTGAAGTCGAGGAATGCATTAAGCGTATTGTGTGATAAAAATGTACCGTTTAGACTTGAAGGAAAGTTTTATAAGATGGTGGTGAGATCTGCAATGATTGATTGTGCAAAATGTTGGCCTATAAAAGAGATGTATAAAATTAAGTTAAGTGTTGATAGGACGCAGTGGAGAAAAATGATTCATGTAGCCGACCCCACCTAGTGGGATTAAGGCTTTGTTGTTGTTGCTACTAAGATGAGAATGCTTAGGTGGATGAGTAGCTTTACAATTGGAAATATAGTTCGAAACATATATATTCGTGAAAGGTTTGGTGTAGCTCCAATGACAAACAAGATTAGAGAGAGTCGTCTTAGATGGTTTGGTCACATTAAACATCAATCATTTGATGATCTGATTTGGAGAGTAAATATTTTAGATTCGACTTATGTTAATAAATGTAGAGGTAGACCAAAAAAGATTTGGTCACGTTTTATAAAAAGTGATAATAATTTATCAGAATTAAATGAAAAAAATGATACTCAATAAGACACAATGGAGAAAAATGATTCATGCAACTGACTCCACTTAGTGGGATAAAACCTTGTTGTTGTTGTCGATGAAAAAATGATTAAAATTTAATTAAGTTAGGGCTTTATTTATTTATTAAAAGAGTAACATAATAATTAAGATGAAAAATGGATTAATAGACTTTAGTATATGGAAGGAAAATTTAATAGAAATCAAGGAAATTGTTTTTAAATAATATTAACATGCGTCAATGAAATTTAGGAATCAAATTAATCATACTTTACATGATTCTTAGAATTGAATATTATGATTAATGTTCAATTATTGTCGAAGTGAGTAGAAGTTATCAAGAACATCATTCTGCGAATATTAGGGCTTTAAATTGAATTTAAAGTGGATAATTACATTTTTGAATCAGTGTATTGTTTTCTATTTCTATATCTTATGCAACTAGCCAATATATTTCTAATTTGTTTTTTTCTATAAATCTTATCACTTCAAATGATTTATTTTGCTTCGTAAACTTATAAATCATAATATAAGAGAGAGAATATTCTATTTAATTTTTATTCCATAATTGTTCATTAATAGCATTAGATGATGACATCTAGATTTTTATAAAAGAGCACATATTTTAATGGGGAAATATAAATATCTCATCGAAAGAAGGTGATGTATAATGAATGCAAATAAAAACACCAGATATGAATGCTTGTATATTTATGCAAAAAGGAGCTCACTCCCTTATAGTATTGAGTGGGGATGTTAATATATCTACATGCATAGATACTGTTCCTACTTTCTTAGATAACAATGGAGTTAAGATCATGCCCCATTTTGCTGACGACAGATGTATCGACCAAAGGGTAAATATGCATCTTTCCAGCTTAGACAATTGTAGACATGTCTATGCCCTAATGCAACGACGGGTTACGTATCGACCGGGGGCGAGTCATGCTATTTTTATACAGTGTTCTTAAGACTGATGTAATAATTAATAGATAAAATTCTTTAGAAATTAAAAGTTAGATTTTGATCGATAAAGTTTTAGTTAACATTATTAAAGATTGGTGCACGTTAGATGACTTGACATTCATGGTTATAACTCATAAAGAATGTTAATTGGTTCAACTGCCATATATTTTTTCTATAACTTGATATAGTTGTCCAACATGCATATTTCTTCATTTTGATTAAGCTATTGTGGTTTAGAAGTATAAATATCCCACAGGATTTATTTTGAAAACTCATTATATTGTTTATTTAACAATTCACGTGAAAATGAGTAATAGAAGAGAGAATGTGTATTATAAATGGGGCAGCAACATAGCAAGTTATGTTATTTTATCTTTGATTTTTTATTTTTGAAATTTATGGCTCTTTCATTTATAGTAGATGTGTATAAACTTTATATTTATTAAAATTTATCAAATTAATAATTATTACTTAAATCAATGTTCGATGGGCCGTTTTTGCTTGAGAATTATAAGGCCCCTGGGCTGGGTCTCGACAAAACTGATTTTATCATTATAGAGAAAGTTTTAAGTAGGTTTGTATTTAGAGAGTTCAAAATCAATATTGATGCTTATCTACATTTAATCATATGATAAATTTAATGAAATGTATCATTTTTCAAAATATGTTCTCTCCCTTCAAACAACTCATGGAATGGAATTGATGTTTTTTGTAGATGCTACTCAGAGTTGCAATTGGCCGGGATGCCTTCTGTCATCTTCCAGCAAATAATTGTGTTAAGCAGAAATTTAATGTCACCGGTAGATTGTTATATTGCAATTTTGCTATAATCTTTTACTTTTTACACGTAATATGAATGCTAGGGTTCTTACCAATCTATACTATTGTTATTTTTGGCAAGCCCTCCTAGGCAATGAAAGTGGAGGATGGTCTCAGCGAGGACAAGTATAGTTGGATTTATACATTTATTTCTGTCCCGTTATAAACCAAAAGTGTTGGCATGTTGAGTTGGGTGAATGGTCTGGAAGTAATACATTGTTATTTAGGATTATTTAACTTTTTCTCCTCTCTCTCTCTCTTTCAGGGTCTATTTGGGGCTGCCGCAACATATTTTTAAAAAAGCGATTGTAAGATTGTGAGAAAATTAACTTTTGTTTAGAAGTTTTCATGAATGTTATGAATATATTTTTTGTAAAAAAAATGAACATACAATTATAACGCTTTAATAGATCTGATTATAAGTATCATTTTACCATAGAAATTTCTGAAATGCGGTTAGAAAATTTTTGCTAATGGAAGTATGGAAGCTGTCTTATTAGCGAAGTAATAAAAAAAATTGTCCTTTTATGTCATGTTGCTGGAGCAGTTTCTCAACATATCTTGATTGATTGAACTGATGGCTATATTATGTGACTGTGTGTTGCACATGATGTTGAAAAAATAAGATATTGAACCAATATTTCACATGTGAAATTGCTGATGAAGTTGAGATGGTTATGTGTCGAATGCTGTCATTCTTATTAGTAAGGAGGATATCATCCATATAGACAAAGAACATAAATAGCAATATCCTCCTTACAAAAGATGAGAAGCAAATGATTAGACTGGATTGATTGAAATCCTAGCTGCTGCAAATAGTTGGTAAAAGTGGCAAACTATTGGTAGTTGCTTGTTTGAGTCCATAGATGACATTTTCAGGGAGACAAATATAAGCTTGATGCCGCAGGTTTTGAAAGTTGATGGGCCGGTCTGTATAAATCATGTCGTCAAGGGTGCCATGAAGAAATAAATTAGGCACATCAAATTGAAAAATTGGCCATGTGTTGTAGCCATTGTAAGTTAATCACAAATTGTGAGTAGCTTAGCTACTGGGCTGAAGGTATAGTCAATGCCATTTACTTGGTTGTATCCTCGAGCTACTACCCTTGCCTTAAGTCTAGCAACCGATCAATCGCATTTAAATTTAGCTTTTTATATCTATTTACAACCTTTGCATGTTGACTTATGAGTCGTCAGTTCTTTGCTGTAATGCTTAATTCTTTAGGTGCCATGCTGCCACTCAGCATGTTTGATGGCTTGACTGAAGCATGTGGGATCCACGTAGCTTGTGATAATGTGCTGCAAAATAAAATAATGCTTTGTTTTAAGATTACTTGTCTGGGATTGAGTTATCATGGGGTGCTTGGTTGGAAGCAAGGAGACCAGTGATGGGAATGTGGGGAAGGGTGGGGAGTTCTTGGAGCAGAAATAGGAGTAACCGGATTGGATGAGGGCATGAATTGGTTCTTCCGTGGGATTTTGAGATAAGGAGCTGCTTGGCTGGAATTAAGAAGGTGATGAAGCACTGCCAATGCAGGAAATTGGCACAAAGAGCAAATGGAGGAATATATGATGGAGATGAAGGGAGATACGGATAATATTTTTATGAAAAGGACGTGATGAAAAATATATATTTTCCAATTTGTAAGATTGAAGCACTTGTAGGCTGTGTTGTAGCATACCTTGCGAAAGCATAGGCAATGGATTTGGAAGCAAGTTTATTTGGAGCATGGGGAGCTAACTATGCATAGCACAGACNAGCAAATGGAGGAATATATGATGGTGATGAAGGGAGATACGGAAAATATTTTTATGAAAAGGACGTGATGAAAATTATATATTTTCCAATTTGTAGGATTGAAGCACTTGTAGGCTGTGCTGTAGCATACCTTACGAAAGCATAGGCAATGGATTTGGAAGCAAGTTTATTTGGAGCATGGGGAGCTAACTATGCATAGCACAGACCAAAATTACTTTCAGATGTGTAAAACGAGGAGGTTCTTTACACAGCAGTTGAAATGGGGAACTATTATGGGTAGAAGACAACGATAAGCTAAGTGGCTGTGAGTAGATTTTCCACCCATAGCGAGCGAGGCCTGTTAGCATCAGTCTTGAGAGTTTTAATGGTCTTAATTAGGTGTTGATGTTTTCGTTCAACAATATTATTTTGCTCGGGTGTAGAGGGACAAGTAANTTGGGGAACTCTTATGGGTAGAAGACAACGATAAGCTAAGTGTCTGTAAGTAGATTCTCCACCCATAGCGAGCGAGGCCTGTTAGCATCAGTTTTGAGAGTTCTAATGGTCTTAATTAGGTGTTGATGTTTTCGTTCAACAATATTATTTTGCTCGGGTGTAGAGGGACAAGTAATTTGATGAATAATGACATTGGCACTAAAGGATTTTTGAAATGGAGTTGGTGAACTCAACTACTTCATCATTTTGAAGAGTTTTTATTTATTTATGAAATTTATTTTGGGTTGTAAGGATTGGTCAATGCGAGTGGCCTGTTTTATCTTATATTTTTGATATACAATATTATCAGGCTATTGTCCACCATGGCTGAACTGGTGCTATTGCGACCTGGCTTAAAAAGCCCTTAAGTTAAGGTGTGGCATCCTCGGGCTGAATTGAAATAGCTTTGCGGATGAAGAACATGCCCACGGGCAGCTAAGGCAAATTGTGAATCAAGAGGGTGGTGGAAGTAAATAAATATCTTCTAGACTAATAGGTTGAAGATTAGTTCTCATGATTTTCTTAAAGGCTTAATATGTTGTGTATAAACTTATCTTTCATAGATTATATAAATTGTGAATCAAGATATTGTATCATAGATTATCTTTCATGGTGATATGCTGATGTTCATTTTCCAATTGGATAATTCTTGATCGATTTGTAGATTGCAACTGATGAGTTATAGCTGTCCAAATTTTTACATGAATTAAGATTAAGAATATATGATAAGAGTCCAGATCTTCACATCAAAAACATTATTTTTCATCATTTTTTAAAAGTCAAATGCATTTTCTTATGCATAGGGTTATAACACCAATTTGTTATAAATTTAAATATTAAACTTTCTAGTATTGAATATGTAAATCCATAGGAATTGTGTGGCATGCATATGATATTCCCTCTTTTTTGATTATTTGGAAAAGCAAGTGATGAAACATGTATTTATTTTAGCAAGTTAATAATAAATTTATTATGATGTTTATAACTATGTTAGGAGTGCAATCTATTGCAGTCTAAGATCATATTTATGAGCCAAAACAATGTATGTTCATTAGATAAAATTTTAATAATCTCATTTGAATTGCATTATTTCATGGAATATTTGATAGTGTTGGAAAGAGTTACATCAATGTAAACATGGATTATTTTATGGAATATTTGATAGTATCAGAAAGAGTTACATCAATGAGCTACATAACATATACTATTTATAATGACATTATCACACAATCCCACAAAGTAATTTAATGCAGTAAGGTGGGCAAGCATGTTCACTTTTGTAGTGGTCCATATTCTATGTCACATTCATTTGCAAGTCATTTTGCTCTTTATACAGTCCAGCTTTTGCTAGATTGCCTTCCAGCTAACTTCAGAACCTGTGTCCTTCCTGTTTCATATTATAGTTGTTCCTATGTGTAAGCATATGATCCATCCATTTCAAAGATTGATATATTTTTAAGTTTTCAATTATATGACGTCATATAGATATTAAAGGGAGAATTACATAGAGAGCACCCTAAACATTGATATTTACATAATCAATCACATTCTTTCATTCATATTTCAAATTGTCGCTCAAATATCAAAACTCATGATAAAACCCCAACCCCTATTTTTCATTTGTATTAACTTCTCAGTGATTTGATCGTGACGGCATAAATGTTGTATTAAAATACTTTATTTTATGAATAATGTTAGACTCGCCAAAATAACTGAATGAATTGTTTGGAACTTGTANGCACTTCTTTTTATCTTGAAGAAGTTTTGGAGCATTTTGGCAACACTTTAAGAACAATTTTGACTTGCTTTAATTATTGAGGTTAGGGAGAGCCATAATCTTGATTATTGCCTAAACAAATTGGATATGCTACTACTTTAATGCATAAGTGGGCATGTTGGATGCCATGATACAATGTCTTTGGATTGCATGCATGCTAGCAAGATAGGCTCTTTTATTGGAGAAAATCCGTTCGTTGTCTGAACGCAGCTCTTGTCCGGAGCGCCAGACACTTTTTTTTTTCTTTTGTTGGAACATTTTCTTTTATGATTTATGTTGGGATTGTGGAAATCCCTTGAGTTAAGATAATAAGGAAGTCGGGCTTTAATGTGGATGGGGTGGTGGTCTGGCGGTCAGAAATTTTCTCCCACACCTGAAGGTCTCATGGTCGAAGCTCACCGACCCAAAAAAGGTGGTTTGGGTTATAATCATGCTGAGTTCAGTCCATTATATCGTAAATTAGAGTTGGTTTTGTCAAATCATAAGTTGTTCGTCTTCAATTCGAGTTTGGGCCAAAGTTCACATGCATGTTCAATTTTAACTTTGTTTACATTGATTTTTTTTAATACAAAGATATTAAGAAATAATATTTCAAATCTAAGGAAATAGGCTATTTAATAAATTTTAAAGTATCAACTAAATAGTTTATATTGAATAAATAAAATAGTATATAAATCATAAGTAATTTTTCTTGCAACTAAATAACATAAATGAGTAATAATCAATTCGTTGAAATAAAAGAGTAAGGAAATTGCATTAAATTTATATTCATATTGACAGAGCAAGCCAAAAAAAGTCAACTGTTATTCACATGGGCCGTTTTAGTCTCAAAATTTATAGAAGTGTCAAAATAGTCAATGACTATTTACATGAGATCGTTTTAGTCTCGAAATTTATAGAAGGGCCAAAATAGTCAATAACCATTTTAAAATTGAACTCTAATACTCCTTCACGAGGACTATTTTACTCGTAGTTTGAAGAGTGCGGGGACTACTTTGACACTTTTATAAATTTTGAGACTAAAATGACCCATATAAATATTCAAAGATTATTTTGAACGTTCTATTACATATAAACGCTCTAGCACTAATGTTGTGTTATCAGCATTCCCGACAACTTATTCGCATCACATCTTATATTACAATATAAAACATATTATACAACACCATATACAATATTAAGCAACAAAGCTCCCATATATGAGATATTTAGAAGTATGTGACATGTCTCAACATTAACCATATTACATGAAATTACTTCTAAGATGCTCAAGATTGGCAAGTGTGTAGGAACTCATTGAACAAAACTTAGTGTTATACATAATATGCATGCCCGTGTAATATTTTCTTATTTAAAATATTTAAATCATTTAAAGGGGATTGCACGTGGTTAGATGTCTAAATGAGTCGAGCCAGTTTGAGTTTTGCGAAGTCACGAGCTCACGAGCCGAGCTTGTCAAGTTTGAGCTCGATCTCAAATTTGAGCACATTTATTAAAAAGGATCGAGCTAGTCTTTGTTCGGTTTGTTGTTTCGCGTGCCGGCTCGATTAGTGTACCTCTAGTCATTTCGATGTATTTTCCGGTGAGCTAAGATTGCATTCCCCTTTGTATCTTACCACTAATACATTATCTGATGAGCTCGGTAAAAAATTGAATTTTTAGTTCGAATTCACGAGTCGAGTGTTATCAACACAAGCCGAGCCCGGGCCCGAGCTTGGATTCATAATTTGATAAATGAGCCAAACTTGTTAAGGGCATGGCTCGAGCTAGACCCCTACATCTCCCTACATGACGGCTACCTATATTTTCAATAATAATAATAATATTAAGAGAGAGTGTGTGCTAACAAGAAGGGGTGTATTCGTCATTTCGCTGAAATTTTAGATCTATAAAAGCTTGCGCTCCTCAGCTCTGTAAACTTTAGCTGCGAAGATTTCCCACAGCTCAGTGAAAGAGAGAGAGGGAGAGAGAGAAGGTGCGCGCGACTACAGAGCCCTCCGATTGCCGGAATCTTTGATCCCGGCGATTTTCGGACGTTACGTTCAGCGTATCGCCTTCCTGCTACTCATCTCTCTTCTATCCGCCGCAAGCGGCGTCGATTAAAATTCTGCGGAACGCTTTGAGTGGGGAAAGCAGAGAGAGCTTCTCCAACTGGGATTTGTTTCATGATGGGATTTTCCTTGTTCCCGATGAAGTCATCAACCCGCATGCTGTGGAGTACGAGCTTCTTCCGCCACAAGACCGTCGTTTTTTTCTGAGGGTAGCCCAATTAAAGGTAGGACAGAGCGTCGATCTAATAGTAACCATATCCTAGTAAGAGATTTGGCCTTGGCTTATAGTTTAGTAAAGGAACGGGGGAGNGTCGTTTTTTTCTGAGGGTAGCCCAATTAAAGGTAGGACAAAGCATCGATCTAATAGTAACCATATCCTAGTAAGAGATTTGGCCTTGGCTTATAGTTTAGTAAAGGAACGGGGGAGTACGAGAACTCAGCAGGGAACGCTCCGATTAAGGGAGAAAGATGGATTCCGGAAGACTCATCGTCAATTCGTCCTCCTCTCATGGAGGCCGCATGCTGATCCTCGGTGGTTCCAGTAGCCCTCTCTTCCGAGGTATTCATCGCTATTCTGATCGCTACTTTTCATTGGTTTATTTTTAGGGTTTCAATTTCATGTGAATTCTGGTTTCGGGAGTAATGAAGGAACGAGATCGGTNAATATTCAAGGATTATTTTGATCGTACTATTACATATAAACACTAACACTAATGTTGTGTTATCAGCATTCCCGACAACTTATTCGCATCACATCTTATATTACAATACAAAACATATTATACAACACCATATACAATATTAAGCAACAATGCTCCCATATATGAGATATTTAGAAGTATGTGACATGTCTCAACATTAACCATATTACATGAAATTACTTCTAAGATGCTCAAGATTGGCAAGTGTGTAGGAACACATTGAACAAAACTTAGTGTTATACATCAAAAGACCTTAGAACATTGAGCAAGATGTCTAAAACATGATTTATATATTTTTGTTTACTTGCTTCCATCATATTTTGGCAACATATTTTCTTATTTAAAATATTTAAATCATTTAAAGGGGGTTGCACGTGGTTAGAGGTCTAAATGAGTCGAGCCAGTTTGAGCTTTGTGTAGTAACAAGCTCATGAGCCGAGCTTGTCAAGTTTGAGCTCGACCTCAAATTTGAGCACATTTATTAAAAAGGATCGAGCTAGTCTTTGTTTGGTTTGTTGGTTCGCGTGCCGGCTCGATTAGTGTACCTCTAGTCATTTCGATGTATTTTCCGGTGAGCTAAGATTGCATGCCCCTTTGTATCCTACCACTAATACATTATCTGATGAGCTCAGTAAAAAAATTGAATTTTTAGTTCGAATTCACGAGTCGAGTGTTACCAGTACAAACCGAGCCCGGGCTCGAGCTTGGATTCATAATTTGATAAATGAGCCAAACTTGTTAAGGGCATGGCTCGAGCTAGACCCCTACATCTCCCTACATGACAGCTACCTATATTTTCAATAATAATAATAATAATATTAAGAGAGAGTGTGTGCTAACAAGAAGGGGTGTATTCGTCATTTCGCTGAAATTTNGTACATAGAGAGCACCCTAAACATTGATATTTACATAATCAAGCACATTCTTTCATTCATATTTCAAATTGTCGCTCAAATATCAAAACTCATGATAAAACCCCAACCCCTATTTTTCATTTGTATTAAGTTCTCAGTGATTTGATCGTGACGGCATAAATGTTGTATTAAAATACTTTATTTTATGATAATGTTAGACTCGCCAAAATAACTGAATGAATTGTTTGGAACTTGTATTTATAGGTGAATTAATCAAGTTTGATGAATATGATGAAGAGTTTGTGATTAGAAGTAATTGGACAGTCTTTTTTAATAAATAGGATCAATAATATTAATTTTTTTTATTTCACAAAATTTATAATCATTACATGCTTTATCACTGTATATTTTGCTATAGTNATTGTAAGGATTGGTCAATGCGAGAGTGGCCTGTTTTATCTTATATTTTTAATATACAATATTATCAGGCTATTGTCCACCATGGTTGAACTGGTGGCTTAAAAAGCCCTTAAGTTGAGGTGTGGTATCCTCAGGCTGAATTGAAATAGCTTTGCGGATGACGAACATGTCCAGGGGCAGCTAAGGCAAATTGTGAATCAAGAGGGTGGTGGAAGTAAATAAATATCTTCTAGACTAATAGGTTGAAGATTAGTTCTCATGATTTTCTTAAAGGCTTAATATGTTGTGTATAAACTTATCTTTCATAGATTATATAAATTGTGAAACAAGATATTGTATCATAGATTATCTTTCATGGTGATATGCTGTGTTCATTTTCCAATTGGATAATTGTTGATCAATTTGTAGATTGCAACTGATGAGTTATTGCTGTCCAAATTTTTACATGAATTAAGATTAAGAATATATGATAAGAGTCCAGATCTTCACATAAAAAACATTACTTTTCATCATTTTTTAAAAGTAAAATGCATTTTTTTATCCATAGGGTTATAACACCAATTTGTTATAAATTTAAATATTAAACTTTCAAGTATTGAATATGTACGTCCATTAGAATTGTGTGGCATGCATATAATATTCCCTCTTTTTTGATTATTTGGAAAAGCAAGTGATGAAACATGTATTTATTTTAGCAAGTTAATAATAAATTTATTATGATGTTTATAACTATAATAGGAGTGCAATCTATTGGAGTCTAAGATCATATTTATGAGCCAAAACAATGTATGTTCATTAGATAAAATTTTAATAATCTCATTTGAATTGCATTATTTCATGGAATATTTGATAGTGTTGGAAAGAGTTACATCAATGTAAACATGGATTATTTCATGGAATATTTGATAGTATCAGAAAGAGTTACATCAATGAGCTACATAACATATACTATTTATAATGACATTATCACACAATCCCACAAAGTAATTTAATGCAGTAAGGTGGGCAAGCATGTTCACTTTTGTAGTGGTCCATATTCTATGTCACATTCATTTGCAAGTCATTTTGCTCTTTATACAGTCCAGCTTTTGCTAGATTGCCTTCCAGCTAACTTCAGAACCTGTGTCCTTCCTGTTTCATATTATAGTTGTTCCTATGTGTAAGCATATGATCCATCCATTTCAAAGATTGATATATTTTTAAGTCTTCAATTATATGACGTCATATAGATATTAAAGGGAGAAGTACATAGAGAGCACCCTAAACATTGATATTTACATAATCAAGCACATTCTTTCATTCATATTTCAAATTGTCGCTCAAATATCAAAACTCATGATAAAACCCCAACCCCTATTTTTCATTTGTATTAAGTTCTCAGTGATTTGATCGTGACGGCATAAATGTTGTATTAAAATACTTTATTTTATGATAATGTTAGACTCGCCAAAATAACTGAATGAATTGTTTGGAACTTGTATTTATAGGTGAATTAATCAAGTTTGATGAATATGATGAAGAGTTTGTGATTAGAAGTAATTGGACAGTCTTTTTTAATAAATAGGATCAATAATATTAATTTTTTTTATTTCACAAAATTTATAATCATTACATGCTTTATCACTGTATATTTTGCTATAGTGATATTTTTTGGTGGGTTTACATACATGCAATTCAATATCTTCCTTTTACATGTCTAAAATGCCTTTTATGTTGTCCTATGAAGATGTTTAGACAAGCTTTGTTTTATGGCTTTTTCACCATTCTAAAGCTGTAAACATCTTTGTAGAATCCTCATTAGGAGCTAGTAGGCTTCTTTTTGGTTTTTTGTTCAGTCACTTCTCGCCTTTCTCGGGGATCACTCGTGCCTAACTTCCTTATTTACTACTTATCTGATCATGACAAAATTAATTTCTTTTCTTCTCGTTTGCTATTTTTTCCCTTCAATTTGTGGAATGCGTGTTTGTTTGAATTTTTTTTTCTCTTTTGCAAAACACTGAATTTACATTTTACACCACAACACAATAATCTTTCATGTTTAGATGAGCATGCATAGAAATATTCATTTTTAATAGTCAAATATTAGATCAAATATGATATTAAACTCAATCAAATGTAACTCATAATAACTTGAAAAAACTTGCACAATAGATAAATAAGCTGACATGATGAAGGCCATTTTGATAGCTCAGCAAGGATATATAAGTTAAATTTATAATTAAATTTAGTGATATGGAAGTCAATAGACAGAAAATTTCAAAACAAAGGTAGATTGAAACAGATACAATAAAAAAGTTGTGAAGAGTGTTATGCCTTGATTAAAATGATAACAAACACTAAGAAATTCAACATTTTGACTACATTTTATCCACATATAAATAAATCTATATAAAAGTTAAAAAAGGCAGGAATTTGATGTTGGTAAGTTCCTTTGGCAATGAGAATAAGGGCATGAATTGATAGATAAAGCCATGTCACTTGATACCCTGAATTTTTTTGCTATATCTGCAAGTATAGAAAGCCTATTATTTAAAGATGGGTTATTATGGTTTTAAAAGCTTAAAGGTGAAGTGTTAGAGCAAGAAGTAGAAGAAAGTTTAGTATGAAGCCATGATTAGATATTGAGAGTAAATTTTGGGTAGATTAGTATGGTAGAGACCGAAGATTAAAGGTATCTTGATTTGAATTAATTTTTAAATTTTATTTTTGAAGTTATCATGTTTTTGTGCTGGTTTTCTTATTAGTATTTATAGTTGAAATACACATAAATATGACATAAACAAAGATAAAAATATATATTAATACTTTAGCATCTTCTTTTATTTTTTCTTGCTAGTTTGATCTCTTAAATTTGACAAATTGCTTGAATTCATGTGTAAATAAGCTAGCCTTGTACAATTTGAGCTACTAATTTTCGTAGAGCATGGTATGTTCTTCCTTGAGATTATTGCTCTTCTAATGAGTACTTATAATATTCATACTCAAACTTGCATAAAAATATATGGATAAAAAAAAATTCAATCAAATTATTTATGTTCATTAAACACTAAGGTATTTTTGTAGACTCATGATGTTAACATGCCTAATATGCATATGCTCTCTTTGGTAGCATTATCCATAACTTTACTTACTTCACTAGCCCTTTCATTGAAGACATTTTTATCAACTTGGGAATTATTAAGGACTCATGTTTCATAGATGCACCAAAAAGAAAGAGAGACTCAATAAATTCTTGGAGTGAATCCATAGTTTCTATAAGCTGTTTTTCTTATAGGTCTTCATTATAGACCTTTCCACTTGTTAAAACTCGTGATAGTTTGCTTTAAGCAATCTTATATAAAGAGTAAAATTACATATTATTATCAATGAGATTATCAATGCACATTAAAAATTAAAGCATCTTTACCAACCTTATTTGGTGGCAGTACCAAAGATAGCTACATGACAAGTAATGAATGATTAGAAAGATTGAGACAATCATTGAAGCACTACCATTTCTCTCTTTTGATCTGCTTACCACCTCGAAGAGCTAATATTTAAGCAATTTTGTGATGGTAACTCCATTACATTTGACGATTTAAATTTAGAATTTGCATCAAAATCGACTTGCTGATAATCAATGCCATGATTCATAATCCTTTTTATAATATGATGATAATAGCTCTATTGGTATCTTATTTTTCGTTATATTCCTCAAGCTGAGTTTGGTTAGAGACAAGGCCCAGCTAGCTGCAAGATTATTCGATGGATGTAATAATCGACTAGCGAAAGTCGAAGGAGAAAACACTCACCCCCTATCACTATTGTAGAGTTTGCTCGACAAACAATCCATTTGATTCAATTTTTAGCATCCAAGTTAGAGTCAAATTATAATACTATTTTTGGTAAACATGTTCAATACATTTTAATGCTATTGCTTTAGTGTCATATTTGAAGATAGAACTTCTAGCACTTTATATATATAAGAAAAAAAAAGATTTTTGTTAATTTCATCTTTTATAAATCCTTAAATTCATAGTTTTTCAGGCAAGTGGAGCTTTAAGGTTCATTTGCGCCATGAATGCAATGCTTCTTCTTCTTCTTCTTCTTCTTCTTCTTAATATTATTATTGTATGTGTGAAGATTCAGAGTCATGATTCCATGAAATAAAAGAGAGAAATGGGGGGAAAGGGGAGGTCTGAAAATATCATTAGTGAAAAAGAAAGAAGAGCACTATCTCTGGTTCCCATGCATTCTTCGGTCATATATCCAGAAAGCATCCTCCACTTCTTTCTTTTTTCACATATACGCCTAGCTTTTTTCNTTTGTGTATAAAATTATATATATATATAGATCTGTGTCTGTCTTAAGGTGAAAATATTATGTCCATACACGGTATGTCCAGACGATGTGGTGGATCACACGACGCCTTTGCACATGAGTGTGGTACAATGTACTCGGTTGTCCAGACAACACACATAGTATTTTCTCTCTTTTCAGACACGTAAATTATATCATTGACTAATTCCATGAATTTACCTATACTGACTTTGGGAGACAATAAAATAAAATAAATCAACAATAATATAAAAAATATAATTTTAAAATAAGCATTAGACATTTATTTTTCATCCTCAAATATGTTTTGATAAAATCCACCTAAACAAATATAATAAAAGCCAGACTCACCATGATAAGCTTATAACTAGGGGTGTAAACGAACCGAACACGAACGAACAGAGCTTGTGTTCGTGTTCGGTTCGTTTGAAATTNCATCCATTGTATAAGACCCCTTAGGTGCGGGGTTCGATTCGTCTTTGGCACAGTTGGCCTTAAGGTGGTACTCAAATTGTTAGACAAAAATATTAAATTGTCAAAACATATAAGAAACAATATTAAAATTTAAAATTTATATAGAGAAATTATAAATTGAGGGCAACAATCACCCACTGTGGACATAACCTGGTTCTGCTCCTGTCATGTGTTGAAAACTACGGTTGAAAAGAGAACTCTGAAATTAATTTATATTACTCAAACAATAAAAGAAAAAAATTATCTCAACATTTAAGTTGGAAGTTAAGAACCAAGGCTTTTTATCTTTTAAGAAAAAAACACTTAGTGTATAAAATTATATATATATATATATCTGTGTCTGTCTTAAGGTGAAAATATTATGTCCATACACGGTATGTTCAGACGATGTGGTGGATCACACGATGCCTTTGCACATGAGTGTGGTACAATGTACTCCGTTGTCCAGACAACACACGTAATATTTTCTCTTTTCATATACGTAAATTATATCATTGACTAATTCTATGAATTTACCTGTACTGACTTTGACAGACAATAAAATAAAATAAATCAACAATAATATAAAAAATATAATTTAAAATAAGCATTAGACATATATTTTTCATCCTCAAATATGTTTGATAAAATCCACCTAAACAAACATAATAAAAGCCAGACTCACCATGATAAGCTTATAACATAAATCTCAAAGCCTAAATATTTCAAATTATGTTAAGCTAAAAATTAATTAATAATAACAATAAACAGGAGAAAAGGACGCATGAGGTAACAAGAGCATGTGGTGGGATTGGGTTGACAAATGATTTCTACTATTTGTGATTAGATGGTCGCCACTAAGTGTTTGTTAGACTTTTAGATTTAGTTGAGTTGACTTTACATTTGAAAAGGCAAGAACAAAAAAAGGTAGCACGCATTGAAATCTTTGACATTACATGAGAAAATCACTCTTGCAAAATTTTAGAAGTGAAGTAGGACTTTTTCATGCTTAGTTTTATGCACCAAAGTTCTGTAGATGTTGATAAGTCGTCAACAATTTTTCGTTATAGGCATGAATTTGGAGGCATGACATGAATTTTGAGAGATTTTCTGAATAAGAAGCATTTGAACTTAAATTAAAATCATCGAGGAGTTTGATTTAAAAAAAAAAAACATTAAATTTGAAAGGACCAACTCGATGAGATGAACCTAATGACACCAAAGTTAATTTAATATGAGTCAAATTAAGCTTGGATCAAGCCATTATACCGCTTTTGATTGTTACATATGGTTAATTGGAAGGTCAAATAGATTTCAAATCAAACAGTCAAATTAAGCTTCCTAATGAGACAAATCTAACAAACATAAGTTCACTCAATTTTGAGATCATTAACACACTTACAAGTTATAAAATGCCATCCGATCAAGATAATCGTTCTGGGCCATTCGATGAAGTGGTTCAAATTCTTGCTTTATTTATAGGGAATATTACTCTCAAACTCTATACATAAAGCTTTACTTCATGAAGAGGACAAAGATCTAGAGGGAAACCTGGATCTGGAGGAGAAAGCGTAGATTCCGAGAGCAATTTTGGATTTGAAGAGGGCGATCACTCTCATAATAGTCGGCCACTGTCGACGCCGTTCAAAGGCCGTTATCAACCTCCGTCGGTCGCTCCTACGAATTAATGATGTACGCATAATGGAGGAGGTTCAACATTAGATTCTTCAGCTCCTCAATGAGGGCCAACAATCGATGCCCACACAACCAGATAAGGTCTACTTGTCACAAGGTCAACTGCTTGCGGACAATCCCCTTCTATAGAATACTCACATCAGGCCTCATCCCCATTATGATGGGTTAGGCTAAGAAGCCGATCTCCTCGATACTACGAGTTCCACTCATCCATCCCATGCCAAATAATTTGTTTGAAATAATATCATTTATTGCTTTAGACTTCCCATAAAATTTTCACTAACAATGGAAGTTAATTTTCTAGAAGGGTCTTCAAATCTTTTTGCAAGGATCCCCACATCCAACCAATGCTATCAATTCCTCACCCTTTCCCTCACTACAAAATTGCATTGCTAGAACCAATCTTCAAGCATTGCTATAACCCAAGTCTCAACTCTATACTAGTTCGAATCAATTTTAGATGACTTCAACCATTAACTACAAGAGCTTACTCTTTCTTCGACGCAGACATATTTCCCTAACAAATATAAAGCAGACACATTTACCCAATCACATATATCACGAGGCATATATTCAGTTAATCCAGAACTTTTCCGACCTCAAAATATTTTGCCGAGCATAGTATTTTGCGAAAATGAAACCTTCATTTGATGTTTAGGCTGAAATGTTCTCTTAGTTGGAAGCATATTGTCCTCATCTTAAGAAAGTTGTGCTGTTTTTAATTGTGCTTTATTTGTGTGTTTGAGAGCTCTAATGCTTGTCATTGTCATGAAAAAGCTGGGCCTTGTCATTTGGGAATTGCTTCAACTTTGAACTAAATCAATTCTTTTATGAAATCCAAGTGAAATTTGTCCATGGGCTTAATGCATTAAAGACCCCAAGAAATCACTAAATTTAACTCTTGATTCTTTGGAAATTATTTTGTTTATATAGCTTTAAAATTGATTAAAAAAACTTTTATTAATATATAAAACAATAAAAAAAATTCTAAATAATGATTATGGAGTGCAATTATTGATGTAAAAAAAGAATTCTCGTGTTGATTCTTTTGTTGAATTATAAACGAGTCGAACATGAACAACCCAATCGTGCTCTATGTGCTTTAACTCGAAATAAGGAAATCTTATATATTATTTATATAATAATATTATATATATATATATATATATATATATATNTTTACATTTTTGTAGCATAAAATTTTTGCATTGTTATTCGAGCCGAACACGAACACATATTCAGGTTGTTCAAATTTGTTAGAATACGAGAGGTGGGTGAGAGCTCTCCAGTGTCCGGCGAGGAGGCAAATGTTATATGATGAATGAAATTTTGTGTTAGGACACTATGCTGAGGTCTAACCTAATCATTCGGTAAGATCTAAAATGGAATTATATGATTTATTCTAATTTCTTAAAATTTGTTTAATATTTAATTTAACTAGTTTTTTTTTAATTTAATTTTAATTATTTGTCGTAGTCAATTTTTCTTTCCCAACGCCTCTTAATTTTTATTTTTTTTTTAAATTGTGCACGTGCTAATTTTAGTGGTTTATGAGCTTTCTCTAATACATCCAATTAAAGTAGAAATCCTTGAAGAAATATGAACTTCTTTTATATATTTTAAAATGACGCGCCTAATTTAATCTTTTTTTTTGCTAATTTAATATAATTTTAAAATAAATTTCAAATTCTTTATTTTTTTATATATATATATATATATATATATTAAAGCACCACGTACTCAGATTAGTTGGTCTGCTGGTATGAGGTTCAATCCTCTCGAAGTGTAGGGTGTGGTTCTCGAATTCATAGGAGCATTAGAAATGGNGAACAATAACGATTCGAACACGAACGAATGCATCACTGTTCGTGTTTGGTTCATTTAACTAACCGAACGAAAAAAATTTGTTCATGTTCGTCTCGTCTACTTATCGAACAAATCGAACACAAACTCATTGACGAACCGAACACGAACTGTTCGCGAACAACGAGCTTTTTTTACAGCCCTACTTATAACATAAATCTCAAAGCCTAAATATTTCAAATTATGTTAAGCTAAAAATTAAATAATAACAACAATAAACAGGAGAAAAGGACGCATGAGGTAACAAGAGCATGTGGTGGGATTGGGTTGACAAATGATTTCTACTATTTGTGATTAGTTGGTCGCCACTAAGTGTTTGTTAGACTTTTAGATTTAGTTGAGTTGACTTCACATTCGAAAAGGCAAGAACAAAAAAAGGTAGCACGCATTGAAATCTATGACATTACATGAGAAAATCACTCTTGCAAAATTTTAGAAGTGAAATAGGTCTTTTTCATGCTTAGTTTTATGCACCAAAGTGCTGTAGATGTTGGTAAGTCGTCAACAATTTTTCGTTATAAGCATGAATCTGGAGGCATGACATGAATTTTGAGAGATTTTCTGAATAAGAAGCATTTGAACTTAAATTAAAATCATCGAGGAGTTTGATTTCAAAAAAAAAACATTAGATTTGAATGGACCGACTCGATGAGATGAACCCAATGACACTGAAATTAATTTAATCTGAGTTAAATCAAGCATGGATCAAGCCATTATACCACTTTTGATTGTTATATATAGTTAATTGGAAGGTCAAATAGATTTCAAATCAAACAGGCTTATAGTCAAATTAAGCTTCTTGATGAGGCAAATCTAACAAACATAAGTTCACTTAATTTTGAGATCATTAACACACTTACAAGTTATAAAATACCATCCGATCAAGATAATTGTTCTGGGCCATTTGATGAAGTGGTTCAGATTCTTACTTTATTTATAGGGAATACTCTCAGACTCTATACATAAAACTTTACTTCCTTCATGAAGAGGACAAAGATCTGGAGGAGAAGTGTGGATTTCGAGAGTAAGTTTTGATTTGAAGAGGGTCATCACTCTCATAATAGTCGGCCACCGTCGACGCTGTTCAAAGGCCGTTATCAACCTCCGTCGGTTGCTCTTACGAAGTAATGATGTACGCCCTGCGGAGTACAATGTACTTTATAATAGATTCCCAAGCAAATTAAACACATACATTACAAAGTAATGAAAAACTTTACAAAGCAGCTCAGTGTCGTGAAACTGTGCAATGATGTACCCCGAAGACAATATATTGATGTTCCAGTGATAACTCTTGGTAGAAACCGCTCCAGACCATTGTACAACGATCACTTCTACATATGGATAATGTACTTGGAGGGACTTTGTAACTCTTTTCCCTCTGTGGGATAATGGCTTAGACTTCTACTCACAAGCTTATAATGAATCATTTGACTTAAAGCTAGGCACCGTGATTTTTTCCCATTTCAGATTTTCCATGTAAAAACTTAAGATTTATATACTTATTATTTTTATTATCTTTATGTGTGTTGGATTTTTAATATACGCTAAGACACTAAATAATCATTTTATCATCACAAATCTTTTGACACACAACAATTTGAAACTGTCTGTGAGAAGTATAATCCCACAATCAAAAAACTTATTAAGCCCACAAAAAGAGTAATAGATGTAATACTCATAACAATTGAATATTTTGTGATAACACCCAACACACCAGACAATAATCACAAAGTTAGGGATGTCAAGGATCTGCATCTTCACGCCATAAAAAGGCATTATCCTATTGGTGAAGGCACCTTTAGACAGTCCTTGGAATACCGAGTGCACATAATGGAGGAGGTTCAACATTAGATTCTTCAGCTCCTACATGAGGGCCAACAATCGATGCCCACACAACCAGACAAGGTCTACTTGTCACAAGGTCAACTGCCTGCGGACAATCCCCTTCTATAGAATACTCACATCAGTTCCACGCATCCATCCCATGCCAAATAATTTGTTTGAAATAATATCATTTATTGCTTTAGACTTCCCATAGAAATTTTCACTAACAATGGAAGTTATTTTTCTAGAAGGGTCTTCACATCTTTTTGCAAGGATCCCCACATCCAACCAATGCTATCAATTCCTCACCCTTTCCCTCACTACAAAATTGCNCTACACATAAAATTTATTCACATGGTGGTTTTATTTTCGCTTGTTTGCATTTGACGATTAAACCCTTACTTTAGTGGAATTTATGGATTAAAAAATATGATAAATTTATAAATTTTTTTATATTTTCAACCCCCTTTTTTTTTTCTCAAGTTTGCAAAAAAATCATCTCTCATGAGCTAATTTTTTTGAAGTTGTAAACAATTTAAAATGAAAAAAAAATATAAAAAGAAAAAGAAAAAAAAAAAAGAAGGAAGCTAATGCCTTCCAAACTCTCATGTCCACTTTATTCCATTGAACATAAGAAGAATAAAAACATTCACTCAAACATCATGCTTAACAAGATGGTTGATTAAATTTATTTTAATATAATTATTAAAATAATTGACTTAAAAAACAAAATAAGAAACCTTACATACATGCCACTAAATTATTATGTATTTACATATCTAACACCTAACATTTAATATTTACATTTATAACACTCTGCTGTCATAAATCTACGCATAAAAAATATATATATTTCACTTTAAAAAAAATAGTGATGGTAATATTTTTGATGTGATGTTAAAGAGTTTAGTGGTATGTAAATATGAAAATTATAATGTAAGATATATAAATATATAAGAATTGTTTGCACTTAGAAACATATTTTGCAGTAACTCTATTCGTGAGAGGGTTGGTGTAGCTCCAGTGGCAGACAAAATTAGGTAGATTCGTTTGAGATGATTTTTTTTTCACATTAAACGTCCACCATTTGATGATCCGATTAGGAGAGCAGATGTTCTAGTTCCGACTTATGNTGTGAAAGGGTTGGTGTAGCTCCAGTGGCAGACAAAATTAAATAGATTCGTTTGAGATGATTTTTTTTCACATTAAACGTCCACCATTTGATGATCCGATTAGGAGAGCAGATGTTCTAGTTCCGACTTATGTTAAGAGAGATAGATGTAGACCTAAAAAGATTTGGACATATTTTATATATTAAAAAATGATCTTAATCTATTAGAATCAAATGAAAATATAACACTTAATAGGACAGAATGAAGAAAAAAAGGATTCATGTAGCCGACTCCATTTAGTAGGATAAAGACTTGTTGTTGTTGTGTGTATGTCTATATTATGATAAAAAGAATAACGAGACTATTATATAAGCCCTGAACTGCCCCTAATCTGTCTAACAATTCAAATATCACATTCTATAAAACGTTCATCGCTATAGGGGATTCAAACCCCCGACCTCATGGTACTTATAAGCTAAAATGTGTTGCCTACTTTGACTCTTTGATTGACAGAGTTTGTAAGACTCCTGGGATTACTGGTTCACTCTCCTCTATGTGCGAGATGAAATTCTTAGGCATATGAGGTTGATCGAGAGGCTCGTGTATATATATATATATATANTTATTTATTTTAGAGAATAGATGATCAGAAAAAAAAATGTTTTTTTTAATCTTTTTTTTTTACAAATGATTGGGTTTTTTTACATATCAACTTCCCAAAAAAACAAATAATATAGGTTAGCCCCTAAACTCAAAACTTTTAAATTTAACTTATTGAAAGCTATTTTATCAAAAGGAAATAAAGTTTTGAGTGATTGAAATGTAAATTATAAGTTCACGAGGGGCAAATATGTAAAAGGTCCTAAACTATTTGGTATGATTATAAATTTTGTATACATACATGTATTTAATAATAAGGTGTATTTCTCTTCTTAAAAGACGCAATTACATAGAAATCACTCGAAACTTGCGAATTACCAATCAAATACGCTCCATTCATTTTTCAAATTTTCACTAAAATACTAAAATTCATTGTATAACCCCAACCCATATTTTCCATTTTTATCAAATTCTAAATAGTTTGGTAGTTTAACAAATATATATATATATATATATATATATATATATATATATATATATATATATATATATATATATATNCTCTTGAACATAATCTCCAAACATATATCGTTCATATCAACATATAGCATTCGACATAGTCACCAACTATTGGGCCCATTTATGAAGTTNTTGTGTAATTATCCCATAAAAAATGATAATTTTTTGTGTGATATTAAAAAATTTGAATGATATGTATGTAAATACAAATAAAATTAATTGTTAGATGTGTGAATTCATGAGAATTATGTGTTGCATGTAAATGCTTAAAAAGTCTACATATTTGCCTATTTACACATATACCTTAGCTTTTATATATTTAAATATTAAACCAACTTCTTCTTGTTTAAGTAAAAGAATGTATTTAATTGTGCGTGCGACACGTACCTTCTTTTTTAAAACTGGATCATAAAGAAATTGTTGAGTTTATTAAAGAACAACTTATTTAATCAAATAAATAAGCTATAATCAAATCGCCATCGAGCATTAACTCGAGAATAATAAACGAGCCATATCAAATAAATCTAATAAAATATTGAGTTTTGATAATTCATTAAGATTAATTCAAAATAAAACTTAATTTAATAAAACTACAATTTAAACTAAATTTAAATTAATATAAAATGCACCCAAATTAAAATTAAAATAACCAAAAATTAAAATTTTAAATTAAATTTAATTCAAATTAAAATTCAACTTAAATTTTTAATTACAATTTAAACCTTACATTTGAATATTTAATATAACATCAGAATATTATTATTTCTTTTAGTAAGTAAAATATACATTTTTATGCATAGATTTATGACAATGACAACAAAGGGTTATAAATGTAAATATCAAAGTCCAGCGGTTAGATATGTAAATACATAAGAATTGTGTGATTGGCAAGTAAATTTCCCATTTTAACCAACAAAAATAATATATTAATGTCAACATTATGAGAGGAGTAGTAAAGAAAATAGAATACAAAAGTGAAGAAGAGACAAAAGCAGAGAAGAAAGTGAAGAGGCAACCAAATAGCTCATACTAACTCACAACTTCCACAATATCTGCAACTTTCACTTCTGCTTCAACCAAAAATTTCTTGGAATCCATTAAATGTTCATATTGATTCATACAAGATTTGATTCCATGGACCTCTCCTGATCCACACTAATGTCTTCTCCATGGCTCTCTGACGAAGCAGAGACTGTGGCCAGTAATGAAGTTTCCGGCAGAGACTTGTCCGAAGCGAGATTCAGGCGGAGAGGCCGCCCGGCAACCAGCTGATAGAACAGAATCATGAGCTCAGTTTCACAGCAGGAAAAGTTTGGATTTCAGAGCAGAAGTAGATAATTAAGGATATGCAAACAAATTGGGATTTTGCTTGGCTNAATGATCTCAGTTTCACAGCAGGATAAGTTTGGATTTCAGAGCAGAAGTAGATAATTAAGGATATGCAAACAAATTGAGATTTTGCTTGGCTTAGTTTGTAAGAAAAAAATAGATTCAGTTTCTTGATTAAGTTGAAATTTTTGTTTTGTTTGCGGCTTCAGATTAATATTGAGCTGATGATAATCAATATTTATGTATGTAAATGCCTTGAAAAAACTTTCCTGAATTGAATTATTAAAGCGAATTTGTAGTCATTATGAGAGTTCAGATTGAGTAAATTTAAAGTATCATAAGAACTTGAGTGGAGTTCAGTAATTCATCAATCGCGAACTTAATTCGAACAAAACTCAAATCAGAGGACGAATTTCATTAAAATGCCTAAGAGTTTGCTCCAACTTAGCCCCTCAATGCCATGCTACTAAACTTAAAAAGACTCGTAAAATCACCTACAAATCAAAGTTTCTAGTCCAAAGAACTTCACAACTTGCCCATAGTACTTGCCTACTAACTAAAGATTCTCACCAAAAGAGTTCTCAGGATTACCCACCTTCAATCTAGAACTCGAAGTTCGAGACTAGCGATCAGCTATTAGTCACAATCGCCCACTACATACTATATACCAAGTACAATTTGCATACCTTCTTTGTAATCATATCATGTAGCCAATTTTATAATGTCAACCATGACTTTGAGAATGCTGTCGTAACTCGGTTCAACTCACCCGTCTCTGTTTAAGGGTTTTGATCGAACTTTTTTGTAAATCAACTTACAAAGAGAATGGAATTTTTTTCACTAAACCTTATGAGATTCTAATGGAGATTACTCTCCCTCAATTACCAGCAAAGTGCGAGGCGTATCCTATAATTTTTTTTCTCAGTTAAAATTGTGGAGACTTTACAGTTACCAAAGTTCAAAAGGCTGGTGCTAGATTTTTATAGAGTAGTTAAACCCAACCAACCATGTTAATCACTTCAATTCAACTATCGCTATCCTCGCATTCAATAACACACAAAATGCATACTCCTCTTTCAAAACCTCCAAGGAAGAATCATATGGTAATTCTCTCACCTTCTTTCAAAAAGCATCGCATCTTTTCTTACTTGAATAAGGAATTTATTACTCAATTTGCAAGAGACAAAAAGCCATTACAAAACACTAGGGAAGAGCTAGGAGAGTCTCCTTGACACTTCAGTACTCATTTCCAATGATGGATGGTATATATTAAAAATTTAAAGCTATTGTCTTTCAAACAACACTCACTCAGGGCCTCCATAAAAGTATACTTTATTATGCCCTCAAATTATGTTGGCAGAAAATATTGGTTGAGTTGTTTGAGTTGGCCAACAATCACATCAATGTAGATGAATATAACCTTACAATTTAAGCTTAAACATTCAAGCCACAATACCCCAGACTTGCAAGGAACTCATGATGACACCCCAAGAACCATCAAAAAAGTTTCGCGATGATTGAGAATGGCTGATTAAGAAATGGTATTACCATCATCAATGGCAGCAACATCATGGCTTCGTGTTGAGAATAATGAGAAGGGCATTTTAACTTGGGCACATCTCAAAAGAGAGACACATCAATGAAACCATCAAGGTATTCAACATACACCAAAATTTGGATGTCATCCACTACGGGTACTTTAACTAACCATTACCGATGCGCATGATGCCATTTGCTCATGACCCATCAAAATCTTATGCCTCCCACGAATGTCGACAAGATAAAGGAGTTCACTGAACTTAAACAATGACTAGATGAGGTCAACAATTCTCAAAGGGGCTAAATTGAAGCATTGAGGTAAGCAAGCCTCACACATCTTAGTTATAGAGAGGTGTATGTCACTTCTAGTTCAAGTTCATCCTCGAAGGTGTCAACCACCTTCGTAGACAATAACTAGCCATCAATTATAATCCCCATAACGATACCATCATCATCACTATGATTATCTTCAATAATCAACTTATTAGCATATTGATTGATACAAGAGGTTTTCTTGAACATAATCTTCAAACATATATCATTCATATCAACATATAGCATTCGACATAGTCACCAACAATTGGGCCCATTTATGAAGTTTTTGGTGAGTATTAGAGGATCAAAGGGCATGTTGTCATTTAATTAACAACCAACAATACATTACAATGGCCAATTTCACAAAAAATCAACATCGATGACATCAAGTTCGGCTGACAATTGCTCAAAACCTTCAAGTCAACCATCTCCCAATACCATGTGATAATGAGTTTCCTGTGAGAGGCCAAACTCTAATTGTCTAAAAAGATCTATAGTTATGCCAGACATACTACCTCTAAAACAATCGACTATCTCCAGAAGGACTCACTACAACTCAATGGCCAAAGAGGAATAACCTCGAGACATCCAAAAAGTTGCCTTCTCAGATTGTGACATGGCTCGCTTTCTTCATTTGTCTGACTCCTTCAATCCAAAGCAGCAAGAACAACTCGTCAACTGTCACTGATGAATATTGGTGTATTCTCTTGGGTGGCAGCTAAACTGCTAGGAGTTGACATCAACTTGCTTGCCATTGCTTGGACATTGACAAGTCGACCAAATCCATTCATCAAAATATTCACCTAGTCAGCACAAGTTTGGCTAGGCCGATTTGCTATGGAGCCTAAAAATTTATAGAGATTTGATTCATCTGTGCTCAATACTCAAATTAGATCTCCCATATCATCATGGTCCAGAAGGAAAAAGTGAATAAGAAAATGTGCATTGAACTCACAAATCTAAACCAAGCATCAAATGGATAATAACCTACTCCTGTTGATGGACGCTTTCATTAACTTAGCAATTGTTTATACTTTTATAAGCTGCATTCATTTCTTTTCAGCCCAACATGAAGATGGACAGTTTTTTGGCGATGATGCAGCGCCCGTCCTAGCACCAGAGTGCTAGTTCAGATCATCCATTGAGGAAGAAGACGGAGAGCTCGGTGCCAAAGTATTGCCCCGCATCTTTAGCGTTGCGACGTGGCGACCCAAACAAGCGGTTAATTGTATTCAAAGTTTCAAGAGAGGGAATGGGAGTTAGGGTCATGGACCATAGGCTGACAGGGCATTAATAGTGAGTTGAGTGTATTCTAGAGGAGGGTTATGTATTAGGAAGTGAGTTTTAGCCTTGGGAGGAGAATGCATGCGAGTGTGAGAGTGCAAGGAAGTGAAAGAGAAGCAAAGAAAAGAACTTTGGGAGAAATTCATCAAAGCAAAGAGAAGAGCCTAATAAAGAAACCTGGTTCATTTGGTCTAATTTCTATTTCTTGTGTCTTTGGATTGTAAACTCTAGATTTTTTTTTCTTTTTTTTTTTAATTGAAAAATCTTGGTTTGTTTGCTTGGAATGACAATCTCTCCATGTGTTTAGTTTGAAATTATGTTATGCTAAGTTTTTGTTCTTTGGATTTATGATTTATAAATTAGTGTTCTTGCAATTTTGAGCTTTAGGGTTTGATTTGAAAATCATTTATTCACTTTTCCTCTATTCTAATTTAGCCTTTATAATGACATTACATGTGATTAATACCTTAATCAAACTTGTTCCTTCAAAGATAACTACATAGAATTTAATTTAGAATGATTTCCACACATACCACTCAATTCCCATGTATCTATATATCTAACACCTAAACTTCAATTTTATATACATATACCACCTTACATATGCAATAAAAAGTGTATTTCACTTTTTTAAAAGTGACAAAAGTGGCATTTCTTATGTGATACGAAATATTTGGGTGGTATAAATGTAAAAAGTAAGTTGAGGTGTTAGATTAGATATGTAAATACTACATACATAGGAATTAGGTGATATGTATGTAAATGCCCCTTTAATTTATGTATTTTTAAAGCAATGAGTTTATGTAGCCAATTATGTAATTTTGACCTTGACCCTCACCTATATATAAAATCATTGGTTGAAAAAGGATACAAGCAATCTCAAATCTTGAGTAGAAACTCAATCANCAAATACAATGTGGATTGCTTATATCTTCTCATTCGCTTGCCAAGAAGAGAATATAATATCTTATTTCTTGCTTTTCTTTTCCACTTGATTAGAAAAATATGATGGCTATATTCCCTGCCAATGTTTGTTGAGATAAAAAAAATTGTTTCATGTGAAAAATTTGATATCTACAGGATTAAATTTTTATGTTACAGTACTCAAATGTAAGATCTATGTCACTGATGTTGATCTACATCCTAAGAACAACTTGGTGACATAGATTGATTTCTTTTCTTTTTTGTCATGAGTTACTGTTTCTTAAATGAAGAAATAGATGATTTGGAATATGTCACACTAGAAGTATTATTCTAACCATTTTTTAAAATCATATTCATTAAACTTTTAGATGTATTTTTATACATGCGTAACATTTTTTATTTAATTTACGTGCTTCGACACCATAAATTCAATGAGAAATCTATCTCATTATGTTGAACNCTTTTATAAAAGATAGAATCGGGAAGGGCCTCTTGTTATTTTGCGCGACTACCCGTGTTTTAATTTTATTGAAGTAGGAATCAGTCGTGTTTTGATTCTGATATAGCGGCAGAACCCATTTCTTTTATAGAAAGATGGAATCGTTTCACCATCTCAAAGCCATCTCCAATTAAGAATCTCCTTTCATGATTTTTNTTTTTTTATAAAAGATAGAATCGGAAGGGCCTCTTGTTATTTTGCGCGACTACCTGTGTTTTAATTTTATTGAAGTTTTTATAGAAAGATGGAATCGTTTCACCATCTCAAAGCCATCTCCAATTAAGAATCTCCTTTCATGATTTTTTAGTGCAGATTCTGGTGCTCTATAAAGTTCTCAGCGGCAAAGAATCTGGGCAAAAATCTGTTATATTTGGTTCTATATATAAAATAAGATGTGGGAGTGAAATCTATCATTTTTTTTTGAGTTTATGTAGGCAATTAAGGTATGGATAATTAGGTTATTAATGTAAGAACCAACTCATACAATTCGACGGTAAATTAACCACTTTATAACTTTTCCTATCTATTGTTTGATGCAGAACTTTTATCATTGAGAAGCTAGTATGGTTGTGAACAAGCCTAATTAAGTCTAGTCAAGAAGAATTTTTTTATTTCAATTTACCTTTTTATCTTTTATTGTGATGGAGAGAAGTTTGAATATGGTCTCAAAACTATATAATATAACCACTATCTAACAGATTATACAATTCATTAGACTCTTACTCTTTAGGGTGATTCACCTTTCTTAAGCTCTGCACAAATTTTTGAGTTAGAAATTAGGATGAGTGTCAGTATGATCTATAATATATTTAATATCAATATAAAAAAAAAAGAAAAAATTATGCTAGCTAAAAAAGTTTGTTTGACAACAAAATTTCTGCATCTTTTTTGGATTATGGTTTTAGGTGTACTGTGATGGATTCATTACAAAAAAAAGTTTATTAACCAAATCATTTTTGAAATTTGATAATGATTTTATAAAACCAAATATTTCTTTTTTAATTTTGAAATATTTAAATTGTCTTGGTTTTTCTTGGATGTGTTGAGATTTTGTTTTTTCAAAATTCCACCATATCCAAGCTTAGACACACCAATTTTAATGATTTTGAGACTGTTAGGATTAGTTAGATTTAATTATTTTATCTATTTTTGTATGAATTTCAAACCAAGCAAGAAGTGTCGTTTTGAGGCCATAAAAAGTAAGAGCTGCATCAGCCGCAAGACTTATATGGAAATTGACTACATAATTTAAAACACTTAAAATATTTGTATTTGAGTAATTTTAGTAATAATATAAGTAAATTTATCTGTGAATTAATTACTTCTATTAATAAAAATAATAAAGACCTGTGATATTATATTTCTCAAAAATCTTATTTCTATTTGAAATAATATTGATAGAAATGGCTAAACCATTTTTCTGTGCTATCATTTGAATGTATTAAAATTGTTAATATGTTCATTGANAACCTATCATATTATATTTCTCAAAAATCTTATTTCTATTTGAAATAATTTTGATAGAAATGGCTAAACCATTTTTCTGTGCTATCATTTGAATGTATTAAAATTGTTAATATGTTCATTGGTTTAGAAAAATATTAAAATATCTTCAATGCAAATAATCACAATATAAAAATATGAATTAAAGTATCATTCATAATTAGTTTGGATTTCGTATGAGGCATTTTTGTGGTCAATTTACAGGAAATTTCATTTGCAATGCCAAAAAAAGAACAATGAAGATCATCCTATAGCGACCATCTTTCTTTACGTGAATATGTTATTTTTTTTAACTGTAAATCAAATATAGAAAATATAACTACCTCATAAAGGTGATAAAGTATATCTCTTATGTGGGATTGGATATTTAGCTCATTCTATAATTTTATTCGAATTTATAATTTACAACTTAGTTCCCGCTTCTTTTTGACAATATTCATATTATAGACTACTATTGAATTCCTTTGGGACTAGAAATTCTTTATAATTGTTCTTGTTTATCTCAGATTTGTAAATATCTATATATTTTTTATGCATTTGATAGGTTAAGTTTTAGTAGAGATATAACAATCATTGATAATTTTTTTGTAAGGAAGAGTGACAATAGGATTATCACCATATATTTTCTTTTGGAAAATTTTCAGAAGTAGAGGAAATTTTTCTTGAATTTTTGTACAGCGAATTCGCTCTTGCATTGATCAAATAACAATTTTCTTTTTAAGGAAATTAGTATGTAAACTTTTGCTACTTAAATTATTCCTTTCATTGATTATGATTTCTTTTGACTTGGTGATGAAATAGAAAATAGTATCAAATTTAGTTGAGTGGATGCTAGTATTGTCGTATTAGTTATCTACATAACTTCTTCAAGAAAGGGAGCACTTATAATGACATGTTGATTCCAATAAAATAGGACCTGAATATGTCAAATGCATATATTATAGCCAGAAGCTCCTTTTCAGTTGTAGTATAAATACTTTAACAATCATTAAGGGTCTTGTTGGTATAACATACGACTAAAAAACTTATCTCTCCTCTGACCCAACACTGCCCCTACAGGGTAGTCAGTAGCGTTAAACATGAACTCAAAAATACACTCTCAATCAGGTGAAACAACAATGAGCGCCATGACTAATTTTTCTTTTAAAATTTTAAAGGCAGTGTGACAGTACTGGTCAATTATAAATGGGTCATTTTTTTCTAAAAGGTGATATAGATGTTAGATTATTTTGGAAAAATCTTTTATATAATGCTTTTGGAACCCAACATGCTCTAAAAAACTCCTAACTCTCACAAAATTGGGTCGGGGAAGTTTTTCAATCACATGTATTTTCACTGGGTCCACTTTCATTACCCTCTCTGAAATTTTATGCCCCAAAACAATACCCTCAATAACTATAAATTGACAATTCTCCTCATTTAAAACAAAATTTGTTTTCTTACATCTCTGAAGAACTCTAGCAAGGTGTTCTATGCAAGTATCAAAGTTAGGTCAAATACTGAAGAATCATTCATAAAAACTTCAATTCCCCTTTTGATTGAGTCACAAAAAAATAAACATCATGCAACGCTGAAAACTGGCAGCGACATTAATGTCCAAATGACATCCTCCTAAAGGTGAAAGTCGCATAAGGGCTCGTAATTGTTGTTTTATCCTGGTCCTATGGAGCTATAAGAATTTGATGTTACTTTAAATATCCGTCTAAAAAGCAGAAGAATGGATGACTAGTTAGCCTATCCGACATCTGGTCTAGAAAGGGTAAGGAGAAATTATCTTTCGTAGTGGCTGAATTTAATTTCCTATATTCTTTACAAATACACCACCCAGTGACATGTCTTGTAAGTATTAATTCATTATGCTCATTCTCAACAACAGTCACCCCCTTTTTTTGGGTATACAATGAATATGGCTAACCTAGACACTTTCTGAGATGGGGTAGATAATATGTCAGCATCAAGCCACTTAAATATTTCCTTCTTAAAAACCGCTTTCATTACAGGGTTAAGTCTTTTCTGAGGGTTTGCACTAGGTTTATGATCTTCTTCCATAAGGCTCCTATNGCTAGTCTCTCTTTTTGTAAAATTTTGCAAAGATAAAAATAAAAAGCATATAGAATTAATATTGATGTTGTGTTATACTGGTGCCTTGTATAAGGGCAATTTTTTCTTTTATGTGCCTAAGGGCGATTGAGTTATTTACTATTTATTCTTGTTTGTTATAAATAGACACTAGTAGGCCGAGGGTTGGGGGTATGCATGAGATTATTGTTGCGTCTTAGGTTTGGAAAGCCTTCCTACCTCTCAAATTGTAGGAATTGAGAGAGACTGCGTACCTCGTGAATTGTAGTGCTTATCTTTTGTATTTATGTAAGTTGATTGTGTTGTAGTGTTTTAATTTGACATATTGAAGAAAAATATTTGTTTGCCCTTATCTCTCTGGAAAATCATGCCGATTTTTACGTCAGATCATATCAAATTGGTATCAGAGCTTTTGATTTTTGGGAAATCAATAACTAGGTCGCTGCATAGAGCAGTTATGTCACATTCATGACCAAACTCTCGATACAGTTGATCACGATCTAGCTCGGAAGCAAGCAACGAAATCACATAACAGAAGGATGCACTACAATCGTGATTGTTGGATCACACTCTCTTGCGTGACCAAAGAGTGATATAGTCGCGATTGGAGCTAGTTGCCTATTGCCTTTGTGACCAAACCTTGCGATACAGTCACAATCAAAGCTAGTTGAGAAGGCGACAAGATCATACAGGTGCCATGTTTTCGTGAATGAAGCCTTATGATATGATCGCGGTTCAAGCTATCTGGATAGCAGAAGGGATTGTAACGTATGGTGATCTCCAACGTGATCGTTCTCTTACCGTCGTGATCTATCTTCTGCATGATCAGACCCTACACCTCCGTGTCTGATCGCCTGCGTGGCCGGATTCCATATGTAATTGAATACCAAAAACTTTGATCTTTCAATAATTCTATATGACCTAAAACTCTGATATTTTAGGAATTCCGTGACTCATCCGCTCGTAATTGAACCTCATGCTCGAGATTGCGGCTTATATGAACTCCTTGTGAGTCAATGGAAGCCTTCGTATTGGAAATTGTTTTGAGAGATGGAAATAAAGAAGGTAGATAGATGATTTGGAGAAGAAATTGGAGGAAAAGACGAGCTAAATTAAATCCATGATGGAGGAAAGATTCTCCACCATAGAAGTTTTTCCTCCATAGATGATAGGTTTTCTTTCATGGAAAATCGATTCGGGCGCTTGGAGGAGATGATGAGGAGACTTATTGAGATGCAATCCAAGGCCCCACTGGCAAATCAGTTTGCGAGAAGAAACTCATGCAAGGGAATGAGATCAGACGAGAGGAACATGAGGAAGAAAATATTCACTGTCAAGAATCCTCCTCCTAACACTTTGATGGGGGGTAGATTAGATATTTCCGATATAAGTGATTGTGCCTAAACATGGAGAATGAGTTATGCAATGGGTAGGGAGAAACACAGAGAATAAATGAAATAATACGGGATGGGGTATGACTATGATCAAAGGAGGGAGCTTTACCCTTGATGCATGGGAAAAATAGCGGAGGGAGAGAAAATTGGGGTGTTGATGCTTGAATTAGGAAGTTGAAGATACCAATCTTCGACGAGGAAGACATACATCGGTGAATGTATTGGGTGGAGTGATACTTCGCAATATATAGGCTAGATTGCGAGAAGAAACTCATGGCAACAACGTTATGTTTGGAGGGGAAAGTCCTAGCCTAGTTTCAATGGATGGAGGTTGGATACTTGGTCTGTTTGTGAGAGGAATTTAAGGATTCTTTGTTGGAACCTTTCTGGCCATTTAAGAATGANGGTAAAGTCTTCATTTCTACTTCAGGCGACGCTTCTATGGATGAAACTAATGGCTTAGAATATCCAGTGGTGTCCAAAAGTTTGAACCTTTCCCTATACATCCTAGGACTTGCCTCCAATAGTGCACTTGATACATCATTAGAGCCATTTCTATCATCCTCAATCAAACCTTGCTCTACTGGGTCAGCTTCAAAAATCTTTTGAAATTGACTTCTGCAAGTTTGTCTGCTGGATCCAACCTAAAACAAGAATCCTCATTTGAATCAAAGGGTATTTCATAGATTTTAAAGCATTAAGTCACCTCTTGATCATTTATCCTTATAGTCAACTCCCCCTTCTGTACATCAGTCATAGCCTACTGGTGGCTAGGAATTGTCTGTCTAAGATGATGATAATCTCCTTATCCTCCTCCATATCAAGAACGATAAAGTCAGTAGGGTATCTAATTTCACGAGAACATCTTCTATAATCCTCCTAGAGTAGGTAAGTGAACAGTCAGCCAGCTCAAGGCTTACAGTGCTGGGCTGGACTTCTCATAATCCTCATCTCTTAAAGATAGACAAGGAATTTCTCTCCCATGCTCAGTGAATGGTGAAAGTCCCAGGGTCCTTAAGTTTTTAAGAGAGTTTTTTCTTGATAATAACACTGCATTCATCGCTAAGTGCTACTGTCTCGAAATCTTCTAGCTTTCTCTTTTTATTCAAATATATCCTTCATAAATTTCACATAGCTAGATATCTGCTCCAAAACATCATCAAAGGGAATGTTGATGGTTAACTTCTTAAACACTTCCAAAAATTAGGAAAATTTCTTATCCAACGTGTGTTGGTGGAGTTGATTTTTCTAAGTCCTTCCAAAGGGTGAGACTGGTTTTCTTAAGTCCTTAGAAAAATTTTCAATTGGTCTTTCAGGCTCAGGATTGTCTTCTACTACCTCAGGTTCCTTCTAATTACTTCATCCAATTTCTTTCCACTCAACTTATTTGCTTTCACATGTTCATTACTCTTCTTCTTAGGGTTGGCTTTAGTGTTATTGAGAAGAGTTCATTGTGGTCTATTTCTAAGGGAATTTGTTATTTGACCCAATTGATTTTCAATATTCCTAATGACTGCAACTTGAATCCGCAGTTGATTCCCTATTTGCAACACAACTTCCAAAGGCAGATTCTTATCCGTATATTATGGGTTTGAATTAAAATTAGGAGGGTAAAGCGGTCTAAAGCTGGTGCTATCGTGATTATTCCCATTTTCGAAAGGATTGACCTGGTTATTCCCCACTATTGGTTTCCTTCTCTTGGGTTACTATTATTTCAGTTAAAATTAGGGTGGTTCTTCCAACCATGATTATAAGAATTGGAATATGGTTAATTGAACATGTTGTTGATGGAATTTATAGTTTCAATTAACAAAGCACTTGGATCCACCAGTTGTTAATAAGAATTATCGTCTATCACTGGTGGTCATTGTGGTTGATTCAATCCTAATTAGTTTAATTTCCTGGAGATAACCGCCTTTTGAGAGGTCAAGATAGACAGAATGTATGTGTCATGCACGTTGGCTATCTTCTTAGGGTTCTCTTGATTAGAAGACCATTGAAAGTTATTTGTTGTGATCTCCTGAGTTAAAGAATAAGTCTCATTAAATGGTTTTGACGTCGGGGAATCTCCTGCAACAACGTCTATGATCGACCTAAGGGATCCTACCAAACCATTATAGAAGTCTGAATGATCAACCAGTCAGGTTATGTGTGGTGGGGACACATCTTAAGGAGTTCCTTAAACCTTTCTCAGGTTTCATAAATCGATTCACCATCAAACTGGCCAAAGGTTGTAATATCGTTCCAAAGTTTGGTCGTTTTTAAAGGTGAAAAATACTTCGCTAAAAACTTCTGGGTCAGGTCATTTCTAGTCTTAATAGGTCTAGGAACTGAGGAATTTAACCTCATTTTGGTTTTATTCCTTAAGGAGAAATAGAAAAGCGTTAACGTTACAACGTCATTGGAGATACCGTTGTAGTGAAATGTGGTGCAGAGTTCTGAGAAGCTCGTTAAATAAAGATCAGTGTATTACGAAGGTGTTTCCAAAAATTAATTGTTTTGTGTCATTTGGATGATCGGGTTTTAGTTCAAATGAATTGACTTCTACAACATTGATATTGATACTTAGGTGGATTTCATTTACAGTAGGATTGACAAAATTTTTTGTCATATGATTAGGTTCATGATTATTGGGTATATTATTCTGTCAATGTGCATCAAAATTTTCTAAGGTAAATCAACCATCTCTCCTAGTGTTTGTTGAAGTCTTTTTAATTTTTTGATTTTCTTAACGGTTTTCTCTAACACAGGGTCGTAGGATTCAAGTTCTGATGATCCTGAGCTACACATCAATTAGGTTTAACTAGCTAAGTGTCCATATGCTAAAGAGAATAAACAATATAAATATAGGAAATAATAAATACTACAGTTTTCAAGTCTTTGACTTAGAAGTTCAACTAAAATTTTCCTAATTTAAATTGACAGCCCCCTGACGACGACGTAAAATACTTGACACGCGCCAATGTTGCTAAGCACTGGCGACTCACGCAAGTATACACGACGAATTAGTAGTATACATAATTGAATTCCATGTGTCAATCCAACAAGGAACGAGATAAACTCTAATAAGAAAAGTTCTAGTCTACAGTTGTCAGTCAAAGCCTGAAATATTAAAGTTTCGAAATTTAATTAAAGTTACTACCCTAATTTTAAATGTGAAAAAAACCTAAGTTTTAAACCAATGAAAAGATAGAGTTGATTGATTCAAGAATTATCCAAAAAATCTCATTTGAAGTGGTTATGTATGGATTCAAGCCCAGTGAATGATTCAAAAGCAAGCGTCAAACAGGATAAACTTTTCTTATCTCCTTCCGATAGTCTAAGAAAGATTAATGATCCATTTGTTTAGTTCCCTAAATCATGTTAAAGGTCCAAGAAAACCTCGTTCCCTATTCAGTTTGCACAAATTCAAAAGAGATATTCCTATTCTAATTTCTTCGTGTGGTTAACTTAATGTTCCTCTTAGATTTCTTCCGAAATTCTATGATCACAATTAGTGTTAACGAATTAACTGTCCAAGTCAAAAATCAATTAGCGCTTAAGTTAATCCATCACCGTTTAAAAGTTCACACAAAATTCACATCCAAATGCTGAACAATTATCCCTACACTTCGAAAACAAAGGAGAACAGAAAATCTACTCACTAAGCATGCCACATTTGATTAACACCAACATGTATTAAGAACATATATCATACACAAGAGTTCCCTAATTGTTTCTTAAATTAAACAAACACAAACTCAAACTCAATATACTTATCTCCTTAAAATCTTGAATATGCAGATGGAATTACAGACACTCTCACAATCTCTCTTAAAATCTTTCTTTAAAACTACTAATTGATCTTTTGTCTTCTCCCTCCGATTTTCTCCCTTTAGAATGGTCAGAAACTAAGGAAGAAACCCTTCCAAGTTCGTGCTCTTGTTTTTTATACTTCTCCTAGCAAATCGAGGTTTGAACTACTTAAAACTGTCAATTTTCGGGTTCTGGTGCCTAGGCGCTGCTCGCTTAGTCTTTAAAACATATAATCTGGCGCCTAGACGCCACTATCGCGGTGCCTGAGCACTGGTGTGTAGCGCCTATGCGCTGCTTAGGCCGCGACTACTTTCTGTGCTTTCAGGATTTTGGACAATTTCTGGCTTGTTTGAGTGCCTAAGCGCCGCTGAACCTGCTCTTAGGCGCCATACCACAACTTTCTCTAATTCGATCATTTTGAGTCCTATTCGATCCCCATTTTACTGCAACCTGCAAAACAACGCAAAAAACTTTCCTCAAAGCGTAATATAATCATGCAAAATGCAAACAATTAAAAACAATTGATACAAAATATTAAAACACATCACTTAACTATATATATATATATATAACAAATGATAGTGAAGTGTGGGGGAGCTAGTCTCTCTTTTTCTTAAATTTTGCAAAGATAAAAATAAAAAGCATATAGAATTAATATTGATATTGTGTTATACTGGTGCCTTGTATGAGGGCAATTTTTTCTTTTATGTGCCTAAGGGCAATTGAGTTATTTACTATTTATTATTGTTTGTTATAAATAGACACTAGTAGGTGAGGGTTTGGGGTATGCATGAGATTATTGTTGCGTCTTAGGTTTAGGGTTTGGGAGAGCCTTCCTACCTCTCAAACTGTAGGAATTGAGAGAGATTGCGTACCTCGTGAATTTTAGTGCTTATCTTTTGTATTTATGTAAGTTAATTGTGTTGTAGTGTTTTGATTTGATATATTGAAGAAAAATATTTGTTTGCCCTTATTTCTCTGGAAAATCATGCCGATTTTTACGTCAGATCATATCAAATTGGTATAAGAGCTTTTGATTTTTGGGAAATCAATAACTAGATCGCTGCATAGAGCAGTTATGTCACATTCATGACCAAAACTCTCGATACAGTTGATCACGATCTAGCTCGGAAGTAAGCAACGAGATCACAGAACAGAACGATGCACTACAATCGTGATTGTTGGATCACGACTCTCTTGCGTGACCAAAGAGTGATATAGTCACGATTGGAGCTAGTTGCCTATTGCCTTTGTGACCAAACCTTGCGATACAGTCACAATCAAAGCTAGTTGAGAAGGCGACAAGATCATATAGGTGTCTTTGTGAATGAAGCCTTATGATATGATCGTGGTTCGAGCTATCTGGAAAGCAGAAGGGATTGTAATGTATGGTGATCTCCAACGTGATCGTTCTCTTACCATCGTGATCTATCTTCTGCATGATCAGACCCCACACCTCTGTGTCTGATCGCCTGCGTGGCCGGATGACAGCCTACAAATACCAAAAACTTTGATCTTTCAGTAATTCTATATGACCTAAAACTCTGATATTTTAGGAATTCCGTGACTCATCCGCTCGTAATTGAACCTCATGCTCGAGATTGCGGCTTATATGAACTCGTGAGTCAATGGAAGCCTTCATATTGGAAATCGTTTTGAGAGATGGAAACAAAGAAGGTAGATAGATGATTTGGAGAAGAAATTGGAGGAAAAGACGAGCTAAATTAAATCAATGATGGAGGAAAGATTCTCCACCATAGAAGTTTTTCCTCCATAGATGATAGGTTTTCTTTCATGGAAAATCGATTCGGGCGCTTGGAGGAGATGATGAGGAGACTTATCGAGATGCAATCCAAGGCCCCACTGGCAAATCAGTTTGCGAACACTAACCATGGGTTAGTTTGAGGTTCATTGCCTAAATTGAAAGGGAATGAGATCAGACGAGAGGAACATGAGGAAGAAAATATTCACTGTCAAGAATCCTCCTCCTAACACTTTGATGGGGGGTAGATTAGATATTTCCGATATAAGTGATTGTGCCTAAACATGGAGAATGAGTTATGCAATGGGTAGGGAGAAACACAGAGAATAAATGAAATAATACGGGATGGGGTATGACTATGATCAAAGGAGGGAGCTTTACCCTTGATGCATGGGAAAAATAGCGGAGGGAGAGAAAATTGGGGTGTTGATGCTTGAATTAGGAAGTTGAAGATACCAATCTTCGACGAGGAAGACATACATCGGTGAATGTATTGGGTGGAGTGATACTTCGCAATATATAGGCTAGATTGCGAGAAGAAACTCATGGCAACAACGTTATATTTGGAGGGGAAAGTCCTAGCCTAGTTTCAATGGATGGAGGATGGATACTTGGTCTGTTTGTGAGAGGAATTTAAGGATTCTTTGTTGGAACCTTTCTGGCCATTTAAGAATGANGAAGTTGCAATACAAAAATTAGAGTTAACTAAATACTCAAGAAAAACCAAACAATAAGGTTCAAAGTTACCACGAAAGACAAATAAATAGGATAATTCACAACGAATAAATTAAAACATGAGTTTAAAGTTAATTTGGTTATGTTAAAAACTAATTTAATCTTTCTTAATTTTATTCAACCATCAAATCAATAATATAAATTTTATTTTTTATTTTAAAAAGGAAATTTACATGACAATTAGAGAAAATATTTGAATCCATGACAATCAAAGTCCCCTATAAAATGTATTTTGAATTTTTTTATACTTTTATTGTCAATTGATGGAAAAATTATCTCTTAGGGCCCGTTTGGGGCAGCTTATTTGGTGCAGAGACGTTTTGAAAACACATATTGTCTGTTTGGGTAAACTGCGTTTTGGCAGCTTATGTGTTTTCAAAAGGCTGAAAACAGCGTAGGTGCAGTGGCAGCTTTCTGGCTGTAGTCTTGCTTTTTCAAAAAAATAAAAAATTTTAATAACCACCGTACCTAGTTTATTAACAAATTATTTTTAATCAGCTTATCAGCAAATTATTCAATAAGCTACAACTGTCTCAAACAGACCCTTAGTCTCTGTTGAGATTTAAGAGATATGCCAATCTTATTATTAATTTGGGGCATGTATATCCAAACTAATGCAAATGATTTCAGTGTTCAATATTCCATTATTGATGGTAATTCTCCAAGGTCAATGTATGTATATATATATATATATATATATATACTAAAAGAATTAATTATTTCACTTTACATGTTCCACTAGGAATCAGTCGAATTAACAAGATGACACAAAATGTTAAAATATGCTTGGTGAAAACATATTTAAATTAACTTTGAAGTGAAACAAAAAAGCCATATAAATATTTCATTCAAAACTTCAAGCACAATTTGCCTAACGACTTTACATAATCACAAATCTAGAGAAATTATACTTAGTTCCTAAGCATGCTTTGTGAAAATAATTGAACTACAAGTATAAAAAAAAGAAATTTTTAGTGTTGAAATAATAAAATTATATTTATTTCTTGGAGATTTAATCTTCTTTTTCTTTATTTGCTTTGCATAGGATTCACACTTCCTTTGCAATAAATACTCCCTTGTCCCTCCAATATGGACTAAGTATTTGTTTACATTACATACATAGACACTTAAGATAATTCCTTGTATCGCTACTGTCAAAATTGCGCAAAATAACTCCATAACTCTCAAGGATTGTTCTAAACTTGAAAATGAACTATTTGTTATGAAAAAAACGACGACAATAAAGCAAAAAATAGATCGACAAAAATCACACCAGAAAAGGCGACACAAGATTTACGTGGTTCGGCAAATTGCCTACGTCCACGGAGCTGCAGNCAAGTGAACAAATTGTTCATGTTTCCATGTGATGAGAAGTATGCCTTGGGGCATCGGTACAAGGATCGCATGCTCTCGGTTCTTTTAGTTTATGAGGGTGGATGAGACGAATGGTGAGGAATCGAAGGAAGAGGCGGTGGAGGAACGCTTTCATTTTTTTCCACCTTGAGGACTGTGTTCTTTGGGAAGGGAGTATTGTTACGCCGATGCCTAGCCTAAGGGAAGTTTTATTTTCTATGCGCCTAAATGTGTCTTTTTTTTAAGTATTGTTTCTTATAAATAGACCCTATTAGGGTGACGGTTGGGCGTATGCATGAGATTATTATTGTGAGTCTTGGGCTTTAGGGTTTGGGAGAGACTTGCTACTTCTCAAATCGTAGGAATTGGGAGTGATCGCTTACATCTCGAATTGTAGATATATATATCTTTTGTTTTTGTGTAAATTGATTGTGATGTAGTGTTTTGATTTGATGTTATTGAGGAAAAATATTGATTTGCCCTAATTTTTCTGAAAAAATCGTGCCGATTTATGCCTCATAATGTATCAGAGTGCTGTTATAAAAAAAACGACGACAATAAAGCGAAAAATAGATCGAGAACGTGGTTCGGCAAATTGCCTACGTCCACGGAGCTGCAGAGGATTTTATTAGCTTTGAGGATTACACCGTCGACCACGTCGACTTACAAGAAA
>JXCR01147714.1:4502-24186 GCA_002079205.1 Phalaenopsis hybrid cultivar
ATATATATATATATATATATATATATATATATATATATATATATATATATATATATATATGTGTAAATTAAACGTCCTTCCGAAGCGGGCGACAGGACTTCACTTCCAGCGACCGACAGCTTCTTACGGGCAACCACTCCCCACGACTTTTTAGTGCCGACAAGTATGTTTCTTCGAACCATTCTCTTAACCATCCATTTGATCATTGGCAGCAGCAAGTCCACTTGATCATATCTGAGGATCTCGGGAGGATTATCCTGTCTATCTCTTGTAAAATTATAACAGCAACCACATTGTATTGTGATCGTGTCTTTCCCCCTCATCCATTTTCTTGGCTCGGAGTAAGTCCTCTCCATCAGCAAGCCTGCTCGACCTGTCTTTCAAATCAAAAAAGGATTTTCGTTTCGTCACTCTCTGAGACTCTGGTCCCTCTAGGATGTTGATGAGTTTTCCTTGCACCTCTTCGTAGAACTCAAAATTTCTTTTATTCACCTTGCTCATCCTGTAATATTCCATCGTGCTAAGAAACGGTGGCTGTCGGGGGTATTCCCTCGTCTCAACATTGACGGGAACCTAAACTGGCGTTGATTCTGTTTCCAGCTGAATGAAAGACTCGGTCTCCATCGGAACATAGGGTTCGGTACCCCGTGGGACGTATGCTTCCGTATTTAGCGGACCATAGGCTTCCTCCATCTGGTGCTCGGCGGTCTGAGAATTATCACCACTGGAGGCATACTCCTCTAAAGTACTGTAGTGCTGCAGGTGCAAGACATTGCAGTCTGGGCACTCTACGAAGGCCCTCGCAGCTGAAGCACAGACAGGTATTTCGGCGTTGCAGGTAGGGCAACCCGGGCAAAGAGCATCTGAAGCTGGCAGTGGTTTCGTCTCTGGAACAATCCTGGACTCGGCATCCGAAGTAGGCAGGTTGGACGAACTCTCTTTCATGCTGGTTCGTAGATATGCCCCTCTGGAATAAGGGTAAGTAATATGTATCTTGTTGGCGCCTCCTCTCCTCTCGTAATAGAGCTCGCTGTCTGCATCGACTAGCGTTTCTGCGTATGGTCCTTCGCAGCGGAGCGAACTGTACCCTTTCTTCATTTGCAGCAATTAGTCCTCCAGCTGGTGTAGCTACCATGGAGGGTAGACGGCTAGTCCCTTCCATCGGGTCTGGTCGTATCATCACCTCTTTCTCTTTCAGTGAGGACTTATTTCTGGTACTGAATCTGAGAAGTGAGGGCAACCCCTCCTTTTCTTCCGGGTCAACAACATCCATCAAAGGACCGTAGTAATACATGTTGACCTCGTCAAACTCCATATTGAAATCAAGTGTGTTGCCCTGCGACGCCATCTCCTCATTAAGTGAGAGGTTCCATCCATCTTTAAAGGCGAAGATCAGCCTCTGACCTGACATCTTCCTGCATAGTACAGAAAAACCATCAGTGAGCTGAAACTTGGCGTGAACAAGAACAAAACATGTGTTTTATTAGGGAAAAATTCAGTTCATATCGATGAAGAGCTCATTTATTTATGTTTTGTTTCATTTAATAAAATATAAAATCTGAACGTAACAAAAGTATTGAAATATAGAGTTTCAAAAGTTTCTATTTTATTGGACCCGGATACAGATACTTCGGCCAAATAAATAACCCTAGGATAATCAAAATCTCAAAATTTCAGTGCAAGCGCTGTCAAGCTGCGTAATATATCTTCAAGTATCGTCCGTTGATCGGCAACATGGGTCTTTCGCCCCGAAAATTCACCAGCTGGTAAGCTCCCCTTGAATAAACTTTCTCTACGACAAATGGTCCCTCCCAGGTTGGCTCAAATTTCTCACCTATCTTGTAGCGTGCAAGAATAGGTCTTTTGAGAACGAGAACGATGTCACCAACTTTGAAAGACCTCGGGCGAACCAACTTATCATGAACTTGCACCATCTTTGCTCGATAAAGCTCTAAATGTTGTTGTGCTTCTAATCACTTTCCTTCGACACTTTCTAATTCTTCAAGTCTAAGCTTCGCACATTCTTCCGTTGTGAGCTGATTAGCGACAGCGATTCTGAGAGAAGCCGTCTGAACTTCTAACAGTAGCACGGCCTCGGACCCATATACGAGAGCGTAAGGTGTGCACTGAGTGGGAGCTCTGAACGTTGTCCGGTAGGCCCACAAAGCTTCTAACAACTTGTTGTGTCAATCTCTTTTATTTTCCTCTAGTATTTTCTTTAAAATCTGTAGTAATGTTTTGTTGAAGGCCTCGGCTAGGCCATTTGCCCTGAGATAGTAGATTGTTGAATGTCTCCAATCTATCTCGTGTCGTCTAACGAAGTTGTTGATCTAGGTACTTCTGAACGTTGTCCCATTGTCGGAGATTACTCTGCGTGGTACACCGAAACGATAAACAATTTGACTCTTGAGAAACTGGAGAACCTGCTGTGATGTAACCTCTCGTAGCGGCACTGTCTCTACCCATTTAGAGAAGTAATCCGTAGCTGCGAGGATAAACTTGTGTCCCTTAGAGAATGGAGGGTCTATCGGTCCTATTATGTCCGTACCCCAACAGTCAAATGGTCACGGAGCAACAGTTGGGTGTAGCACATTCGGAGGTTGGTGTAAAACCACCCCATGCACTTGGCACTGGTGACACTTTCTGGCCGTATCCATGCAATCAGACATCATTGTTGGTCAATAATATCTGAGTCTCTTAATCTTCATTTTCATTTTAGGCTCTGACTGGTGAGCACCACACAACCCGGCGCGTACTTCTTTAACGTTATTTTGTACTTCTGGTCTGCTAAGACACCGCAACCACATTTGATCGAACGATCTCCTGTAGAGAACGCCACCAACTAGGGCATAAGACATGGCTCTTCTTGTGATGTGATATGTCGCTGTCTTGTCCTCTTGTAATTTTCCAGTTTGCAAATATTCTATAAATGGTTTAAGCCAGTCTTCGTTGATATCGACAACTGTATTTATCGTCTCCTCTTTCTCAAGTTTGTGGAGTCTCCAGGTCTCCAGGTCAAAACTTGTCTTCCTCGTACTGTGATTTCTATGGAATCCTACGGGGGACATGTCAATTCCTTAGCGAGTTTAGCTAGAGCGTCGGCATGCGCATTATATACCCGAGGAATCTCATAGAAAGTCACACTAGGAACATGTTCCAGTAACTTCATTGCATACTGATGGTATTCTGTCAACCTTGGCTTCAAGATCCTGTATTGTCCGGCGACTTGCTGAAGGATAAGCTGAGAGTCACCGCAGATGTCGATATCGGTCATATCCATTGAGATTGTCAATTCTAATCTGGTGATCAAGGCTTCATACTCAGCCTCGTTGTTGGTGCACGGCCCTGTCAAGTGGTGGGTCAAGTGGTGGGAGAATCTCAGCATACCCTTATCTAGCGTGATGAAGACCAACCCAATCCCTGCCTTGTATGGTATAACTGCTCTTGATTCTTTATCTTTTCTGGCCGACGAAGCACTGTCGGCCGTTTTTTAACTTTTAACCCTTCGTGATTTGAAAAAGTGAATGATTTTGTGATTTTGAAAATAATTTAAATATAAATATAACCTTTTTTTGATTTTTTTAAATGTAACATTTTAATTTTAAAATAGATGAGACCAAACGGGTCTCACATTTAAGTAGTTTAGATGATTGAATACAATACTACGGGTAATACACTTATCCCGAAGAATAAATATATCACTTATAATAGGGATTCAATCACCTAGAGTAAAGAATTTATGANAATTTTCTCTTTCCCTCAAGACTGTGAATCATTTCTGAATATAATTAAATCGGAGATTCTCATTTTTAACTTGACCGTTAAAAAAAAGAAAATAAAAAGAACGAAAAAATAGATCGATCCATTTTTTTTTAAAACCAAGTTAAATCAATGAAACTCATGAATGTATCGGTCTAAAACATTTAAATTCGTTAAAAGGAAAATGATCGGATCAATCCCGAGGAGGATATCCTTTCCAAATGTTATCAATCCTATATTTTCTCCAAATGAAATTGTACAACCCTTTTACATTTCATAAAAGAAGAAACACTAATTANGAGTGTAAAGCCACTCATCCACCTAATCATTTTCATCTCGGAAACACTTAATTTAGTATTATGCTTCTCTTTTAAAGTCCAACATCAACACCATACAACATTGCAGGTCTCACCACCATCTTATAAAATTTTCCTTTCAGCCTAAGCAATACTTTTCTATCACCCAAAAGGCCCGAAGCATTCCCCACTTCAACCAACCAACTTGAATTCTACTATTAACATCCTCATCTATATCACCGTCACTTTGAACAACAGACTCGAGAATCGTTCACACCTTTTAATAATTTGATCACTCAAAGTTACACTTCTATCACTAGAGCTACTACTACTAAAATTACATTTCATGTATTTTGTTTTAGTTCTACTCAAATGAAGGCCTTTAGACTCCAATGTAAACTCCCATAATTCAAGTTTTTCATGGGATTTTTCTCTCGTCTTATCCACAAGAAGGATATCATCAGCAAAAAGCATACACCAAGGTACATCCTCCTTTAATGTCCAGTAAGACCATCCATAACTAAAGCAAAAAGATAGGGGCTTAAAGCTGATCCCTGATGTAATCCAACAAAAATAGGAAAATAATTGGTCAATCCTCCTTCAGTTCGAACACTAGTAACAACTCCAACATACATATCTTTAATAACTTGAATATAAGTCATATCATCACCATTCTTCTCAAGAACTCTCCAAAGGGTATCTCTTAGAACCTTATCGTAAACTTTTTCTAAATCAATAAAAATCAAATATAGATCCTCCTTATCATCTTTGAACTTCTTCATCAAACCTCTTCATAAATGTATAGCTTCCATAGTAAACCTGTCTGGCATAAATCCAAATTGATTATGAGAAATCTTTGTAATACGTTGTAACTTATGTTCAATTATCCTCTCCCATAATTTTAAAGTACGACACATCAACTTAATTCCTCTATAACTTGCAAACTCTTGTGCATCCCCTTTATTCTTAAAATGGGGACCAAAATACTCTACCTCCACTCCTCATACATCTTTTTGGTTTTTAAAATAATATTAAAGAGTTTAGTAAGCCCAGAAACTCTCACTTCTCATAAAAATTTCCACACTTCAAATGGGATATCAACAGGTGCTACAGACTTTCCACTCGTTTTCTTTAAAGCTTCCTCAACTTCTTTTTTACTAATGTGAAGGTAAAAATAAAACGTTTTATTATTACTAATGATATTAAGATCACTAAGATCGATCGTATTTTCAGAAACTTCATTAAAAAACTTATCAAAATAACTCACCCACCTATAATGAATATCTTTTTCTAAGAAAAATACTTTTTGATTTTCATCTTTAACACACTTTTCTTAAGTTAGATCTTTTTATTTTTTCTTTATTTGGTTAGTTTATATATATATTTTTCATCACCTTAGTATCTAATCTGTTATAAATATCAATAAAAGTAGAATTTTTAGCGTCTTTGATTGTTCTTGTAGACTTCCACGGGTCGTGTGATATTTTTCTCACTTCTCTAAGCATTTACATTTAAAACAATTTTTATAACATATCTTCTTATATTTTACCTTTTCTTGCATATTATTATTTCATCACCAACTATTTTTATTTATAGATACTTTTTTTTTATTCTCAAAGTACATATTTTGCTACTTGTTTAATTGTATTTTGTTGCTTTATCCCACATAATATTTTGTCTTTTTCTTCCGATCATAGTTTCAAATAGTGTAAGGTTGAGGATAAAACATTGATCTAAGTTTTGGTTTTTATGATAGGTGTCAGGCTGGATTTTTGGTTTCGGCAGGAATATTGAATTTTGGAAATTTTGTGTTTAGGGTGTCGGCCGTTTTTTTTTTACCTTCGTCTTTAAATTCTTTTATTTAATTTAACTTTATAACTTCAAATAACTTTATGATTTGAAAAAAGTAATAATTTTGTGATTTTGAAAATAATTGAAATATGAATATAACCTCCTTTTTTGTTTTTAAAAATAACATTTTAATTTAAAATAGGTGAGACCAAACGGGTCTCATATTTTAAATAGTCTAGACGAGTGAATACGATACTACAAGTAAAACACTTATCCCGAAGGATAAATATCACTTGTAATAGGGATTCAATCACCTAGACTAAAGAATTTGTGACATCCTTTTTGATCTACGAAATATTTTATAAAAAGGCCAACAAGTTTCCCTATCTAACATAAAAGTTAAATAGAGTTTATTTTATCTGGGTTCCAGGTTCCCTATAGAGGCAAACCCTATAGTTAATTACATCATAAATGACCAAAGTCACCTAAGAAAATTCTCGATTAAGGTCAGGTGGTTTTGCCTTCAAGATTTCAAAGTTTAAGTTTTCACGATTGGACATAGGAAAATCAAATGGGAATGACTCAAAATAGGAACAATTATCTAAGTAATTCAAATGGAAGAAAAGTAGGGGATATCACAGATCTAGGAGAAACCCTGGGGATCTCCCAACTATCATATTGTTTGACTTTATGTCTTTGAAATGATGTTTATTTGATATTTCAATTCTGCAAATTATTTAGAATTTAGGACTTATGTTTGCACAATGTCGGACTGTGCAAATAGCCTAAAAAGACAGGAAGATTTACACCGTACCGAACGGTAATCTCGGAACCCTTATGCGTTAGGACTTATAATTACACAACAGAGCTGTGCAAAAAGCCTAAAGAAATGATCCTATGAGTTGTTATTTAAACTAAAGAAAGTGATAGGTGATGTGAATGTGTTTTGCTGCTGCAGATTCATCTTGAAGTTATCCCTTGCCGCGCTGCCCACGATGTTTGCTCCGAGCCTCTCGTAGTAGCACCTCCAGGTTTAGTTTTAGTTTTGAACATGCTCCTAACCACTAGATTATCCTAATCTAAGGCATAGTGTATCAAAATAACTAAGCATGCAGTATAACAGAAAAGAACAGTATAATGTATAGTAGAAAGAAAAGACAGTATAGCATGCTGAGAAAATAGTATAATAGGCTATGAAAACAATATAACATGCTGGGAAAATAAAATGCTGTAATATGAATTAAACCTGTACACCTGGTATGTTCATTACTCCTTTAAGTTTAGCTAGTATGCGCTGTGTAAAAGAGGAAAGTATGACCTAAAAAAGGACTTAACAGAAACAGATAAATCGTAGGAAAAAGATAAATAAATAAATGAAAAACAATATCACATATAAAGGACCAAAAATAGGAAATTTTTATGTGATATTGGAATGTCCCCAATTGTCAGGAAGATTTGAGTGTAAAACAAACTCAAATCCCGGAGCATTGGGTTTCCGTTTTGGTCAAGTTAAGGTAAGAATTTCATTATTTGATTTAATTAAATCAGTTATGAGTCACAATCTAGTGCACCTTCGTGCCTAGTGTCCTACTTATCTCCTAAACTGAGGTTAGATGTTTGGATTTCTTAGGGTCATTCGAAAATTATGATGATAAACTATCTGTTAAGTTGTGCTTCTAATATCTAAAAAGTCTGCACTTTAGTTTAAACTTGAAGTGTCTAATCTCAATTAAGTGCCTTTCCACTAACCCTCAAACATCTATAGATCCAACTTAGCTTGCTATCAGGCTCCTAAAACCTAGAGGTAAACTCATAGTTTTGGCAAAAGAGTTGTGATTTGTGCTTCAATCCTAGTTAATGGAATTGGATTTTAAATTGATTCAAAGCATAAGGGATCTAAGTGTAAGTCCACTAATCTCTCAATCGTTATCTAAATTCTCATTTCTTCCGATTTCAACTAGTCTTCCAATTTGCAATTCATTTTTCCTTATGTAAAAGAAAATGTGGATTGTTCGTTACCCTATTTCCTCTTTAGATTTTATCATCCCAAAAATTCAAATTTCAATTTCAATTTTCTCTCATTTTCTCTTTCCCTCATATTTCCCTTGAGATTATAAATTATTTCTGAATATAATTAAATCGGAAATTCCCATTTTTAACTTGACCGTTAAAAAAAAGAAAACAAAACGAACGAAAAAGAGACCGATCCATTTTTTAAAACCAAGCCAAATCAGTGAAACTTAAAATAAAATCATGAATGTATCGGTCTAAAACGTTTAAATTCATTAAAAAAAATGATCGGATCAATCCCGAGAAGGATATCCTTTCCAAGTGACACTTTTATGGATTTCCAAACCCAACATGACTTCACTTTATATCAAACTCAAAATGAAGCTTTAAGAGCCTTTTACATTTCATAAAATATAGGAGAACAATCCATAGAGAGCATCATTCTGTACCTCAAAAAATCATGCCATTATCAAAGCCCTTCAACTTCAATTTTAATCAAAAGCTCATTCCATTTTTTTTTATATCTCACAATTATGAAATTGTCCATATAAATATTCGTAATCAAAGCAATAGAAAGAGATAATTACCAATCCAATTTATCCCACTAAAAAGTCATAAGTTAATGCTCACGGGTAAGACAATAAGGGAGGGGAGAGCCCACGGGTAAGGCAATAAACCAAAGTCCACTAAGCCAACAAAACCATCAAGCCATCCTTATGGCAAAGACAACAAACTACAAATCACTAAGCTAGACTCACAGCAAAGGCAACATACCAAAGCCCCAAATCCAGCTCATAGGGAGGAGTCAAAAGAGAAGAGAATTATAGAGACAGTAAACATAAAGCTCACGGTTAAGGCAGCAAACCAAAATCAAGGCCCAAATCCAGCTCATTAAACATGAAGCTCACGGCTAAGGCAGCAACCTAACACCACCAAGCTAACAAAGCCACCTGGACATTCTTATAGCAAAGATAGCAAACCAAAGTCATCAATCTAGACTCTCAGCCACCCACATATAACAAGGAGAAATTCATCACAACACAAACCCAAGGGTAAGGGCGAAGGATAAGAAAACCTCCAACCAAGCCATACCCAACAAAAGTGTCAAGTTAAATCCAAGGAAAAGTTCAAAAAACAGTTAAGAAATTTCAGCCAAAATATAATACCAAAGAGGGGCAAACTGAGCCCAATGCATTGGGGCAAAACAGAAAGCATGTTTCCAATTATAATTCAATCTCAAGGAAAAGCCAAAACCGAGACCACCAAATAGGTCAAATGAGAGCATATCTTTCTGGCATTTATTATAAACATGAATATCAACAATAGAAACTCTGATAATTTCGTTCCAATCATGCATTCGAACAAAGGGTAGCAAGATAAACAAGATATGAACCCCAAACACATTTTTTTAGCTCATAAACATAGTTTCCAGCATGTACTTTATCAAGGGGCAGCAAGAGAAGCAATAAATGAGCTCCAAATACATTGTTCAGCTCATAAACATAATTTCCTGCGTGTATTCTGAAGAGGGGCAGCAAGAGAAACAAGACATAAACCCCAAATATGCTTTCCCAAATGTATTTCTAAAAGAGTAAAATGCATTCCAAGACCACCCTAGCCATGCTTTAAAGTGCTTCAAGTAAGGAAAGTAAAGACAATCCACACATGCTTGCCATTGACATTTATGAGGAATAAAATGCATTTTTAAAATGCTTTATCAATGCTTCCACATATTACAAGTAAAAGAAAGTAAGGGAAACTGATATATATGTTTCATTTCTCACCATCCTAAGCAAATATTCATGCTTAATCTCAAAACAAGCCTAGATCTTTACATCCACATGCCATGCTACCATTTGTGAATATGAAGTGATTAAAAGAGCAAACATCAAAGCCAAGAAATTAACTGAATGAAGGCAAAGGAACAAACTCTAGCAAACCTCTCCATACCGAGGCTAGCCGAAACATCTCCCATCTTTCTTCCCTTCCTCTTTTTCATCTTTTTGTTTTTAAAGAAACAAAATAAACTATCTTAATGTCCCGATCCAAACAACACATCATATTTTAACACGCATAAAACCATGCCTTGGAGTTAGGAAACAGGAAAATACCACACCCGTGCACATGCACCTCATAAAAATGCAAACTCTCAAATCCACCAAGTGTAACACATTAAACCCAAAGAAGCTTTCACATGTCTTAAAAGAGCAAAGAAGTATTTTTAGATGCCATCGAAAACATTGCAAATCAGAGGAAGATAAATACATCTTAATGCCAATTTAAAATAAAATTATAAGAATGATTCAAGAAAACCACTCCGAACGAGATATTCCTCCCAAAGATCTCCAGAAACGGCAACCAAAAATGCTCCATGCCACAAGCACTCGAAAGTTCTAGCTTAAAGAGGATTTCGGCAAAGTTTATCTTCCTAAAAGCCTCAGAAAATGGCACCCTACGAATGCTTTCGAACAGCAAAACAGGAAGAAATATTTTTCCCAACAGCAGAAAGAAATTCAAGTTTTTCTCTCTCAAAACTCTCTTCTCTCTCTCAAAAATTTTCAAAAACCCTCAAACCTCNTGAACAGCAAAACAAGAAGGAATATTTTTCTCGACAGCAAAAAGAAATTCAAGTTTTTCTCTCTCAAAACTCTCTTCTCTCTCTCAAAAATTTTCAAAAACCCTCAAACCTCAAAGGATGAAAAGAACAAGTAAGAATGAAATTAGAGGAGATTTTGGCAGCACCTCCCCACTCTTAAAAATTTCGGCCAACACCAAGATCTCCCTGAAATGGAGTTTTTTATAGCAAGAGAGGGAGGAGGAAGAACACCATCGCTCACCTGGGCGGTGAGCCGAGCCAAGAGAGGCGACAAACCTCGCGTGAGGAGGTGACGCCGAGAATCGCAGAGGCGTGGGAGGGGAAAGTCGGAGCGCGTCAGAGGGAGTAGGTGGAAGCTTTTCAGAGCACGAGGGGACCTCGGGGAAGCTTCGTGAGAAGAATCGGACTCGGCTAGGGCACGCGACCGAGAGGAATGGGCGGGACTCGCGAACGAGAGAGAGAGGCGAGGCGTGAGCCCTGGATTTCGTGATTTAGGGNTAATTTATTCGTGCGCGGTGCCGTAACAAAATGAGTATCTTCCCTAGGCAAACTTGACATTCCAGACGCACCGGTGCTGTCTGTTTTGCCGTTAGAGGTCGTTTTGACAAATCCATCGATTTGCGTGTCAATTTTCTCGTGTCAAAAATATGACAATATGGGTGTCCTTTCCTACCAAAATTGGTATCCATGACGCGTTGGCGCAGTCCAATTTATCGTCGGGGGTCATCCGGAGAAGTTCGCATTTTCACCCGTCCTTTAGGCTTAATTGAAGTCCAATTTCGTGCAATTTTGTNGGTAACAAAATGGGTGTCCTCCCGAGGTAATTTTGACATTACAGACGCACCGGCGCTGTCTGTTTTACCGTCAGAGGTCGTTATGACGAATTCATCGATTTGCGTGTCAATTTTCTTGTGTCGAAAATATGGCAGTATGGGTGTCCTTTCCTACCAAAATTGGTATCCCGGACGCGTTTGCGCAGTCCATTTTGTCGTCAGAGGTCATCCGGAGAAGTTCACATTTTCACTCGTCCTTTAGGCTTAATTGATGTCCGATTTCGTGCAACTCAGTGAATTTTGTGTATTTGGTGTGTGTATGTGACGAAAAAGTCGTGACGATGTTTTCCTAAGGCTTGAAGTCCTATTAAGAATTTTTCCCTTGAATCTTCGCAAAATAGCCTGTAACCGCTCGTTCATAAGACGATGGTCTTGTGCCCAAAATGCTAGACATCAAAGAAAAATAAGAAGCGGTTGGAATTTCTAGAAGAGTGAGTCTCAATTCTAGTTTACTAAAATGGTCAATAGGAACTCCTACAGCTAGATCCTAAGACCTTAGAAAAGGAAATGACCTCAAAAATGAGGTCAAAAAATGGACCCCCAATAGGTGTGGTGTGCTGACCAAGTACACCGCGCTGGTGTTGACCGAATGGATGAACAAACCAAGGAATGTTTAAGTAGACCGATCGAAGGTCGAACTTGATATGAAATTGAATTTGAGTTGGATTCCCAATCGGGAACCCAAAGCTCGAGAAAGATTTTGTGAATAAATGAGTTGGGGATTGACAGATATATATACTTTCAAATTGTTGTCATGGACTTGAGTTTTCAAATAACTTTTGAAGTATGTGTAAAGAAAAGATTCAACATTTGACAATAATATCAAAAAAATGTGTAGCGGAAGAATTAAGAAGACTATATCAACTTGACGTATCGCTGGAGATGTTATATTCGAACTGATATGTGACGAGGAGAATATATATGTCACGTTAGGAAGGAAATCACTGGGACTCACATTCAACCTAAGTGGTGATGGGAAAAAAAAATGTCTGCTACATTGAGGAGGAAAGCTCTGGGACTCACATCCAACCCAAGTGGTAGCGGGAAAAATATATTTGTCACGTTAGGAAGGAAAGCATAGGGACTCACATCCAACCTAAGTGGTGACGGGAAAAAGTCTGCTACATTGAGGGGGAAAGCTCTGGGACTCACATCCAACCCAAGTGCTAGCGGGAAAAATATCTTTGTTTGCAGTAAATTCGCAGATTCAAATATGTAAATTTGTGGGGAATATGTGAAGGAATCGGAAGCCTTAACATCCATTGAAAGGGGCCTCACACCGATCCTTGGAAATTTCAATTTTAAGGAATCAGAAGCCTTAACATCCATTGAAGGGGGGTCTCACACCGATCCTCGGGAATTTGAAATTTGAAGGAATCAGAAGCCTTAACATCCATTGAAGGGGGCTCACACCGATCCTCGGAGAATTTGAAATTTGAAGGAATCAGAAGCCTTAACATCCCTTGAAGGGGGCCTCACACCGATCCTCGGAGAATTTGAAATTTGAAGGAATCGGAAACCTTAACATCCATTGAAGGGGGTCTCACACCGATCCTCGGGAATTTGAAATTTGAAGGAATCGGGAGCCTTAACATCCATTGTCGGAAGCCGTAACATCCATTGAAGGGGGTCTCACACCGACCGATCCTCGGAGGATTTGAAATTTGAAGAAATCGGGAGCCTTAACATCCATTGAAGGGGGCCTCACGCTGATCCTCGGAGGATTTGAAATTTGAAGGAATCGGAAGCCTTAACATCCATTGAAGGGGGTCTCACACCGATCCTCGGGAATTTGAAATTTGAAGGAATCGGAAGCCTTAACATCCATTGAAGGGGGCCTCACACCGATCTTCAGGAATTTGAAATTTTGAAGGATTGCGATAGAAGGGGCTTCCAAAGCAACGCGGAATCGGATGTAAAATCCTCAATCTCCGGAATTTTGATTTGACTTTTGTGAAAAATTTGTGGGAAGTTTGTGAAATTCTTATGAAACTTGTAGAATTTGAGAGAGATGTGAAAAATGTATGTAACAATTTATGCAGTGTAGAATTTTGTGAGAGTTCATGTGGATGTTGCAAATATATGAATATTTATAAAGATAATGGAGCTTATGAAAGTTCTGAAAAAAAAAAGGCACATTGGGAAAGAATGTTGGAGGCACTCAAATCAATCCCAAGAGGTAAACAAAAGAATCAAATTGAGNTAATCGGAAGCCTTAACATCCATTGAAGGGGGCCTCACACCGATCCTCGGAGAATTTGAAATTTGAAGGTGAATTTGAAATTTGAAGGAGAATTTGTGAAATTTAGGAGAGTTGTGAAAAATGTATGTAGTAATTTATGCAGTGTAGAATTTTGTGAAAGTTTATGTGGATGTTGCAAATATATGAATATTTGTGAAGAATTATGGAGCTTGTGAAAGTTTTGAAAAAAAAAAGGGCACATTGGGAAAGAATGTTGGAGGCACTCAAATCAATCCCAAGAGGTGAACAAAAGAATCAACTTGAGAAGGAATGTCAGAGATTCGCATCCAACCTCAAAGCTAATCGAAGAATTATTCCTGTGGGAAGAGATGCGGCTCTATATTTAGAACCATCCAAACCTCATATGCACCAGACAAGAGTCTGAGAAGAGTGTGGTTTTATAGAGCCAGCTAACCTCTTCCACAAGAGGAAAAGGACCCAACTTTAGACAAGTGCAGCATCTGTATTTTCTAAGAACGATGTTGTCTTTAAAATACCAAGATGCATAGTACTTCTTGAGGTACCATCCGTTGACTGCAGACATGTGTAAAGATGATTCAATCTTTAAGGTACTTTCCGAATCATATTCTCCCAAGTACACATAAAGATGTGCTACTTCTAAGAACGTCACAGCTTGAGGGGCTGCAACTTCGCAGCCTCATTTGTAGTAGTTGTCGCTTGCTTTGACATTGGTTCTGTAAAAGTTGTTCTTGTCGTCTTTGAGGAATAACTCTAACGTTCTTTGAATTACTGCTGGAGTTGTATTTGCTGAGCGTTGAAGGATTTGACTTCAGGGTTGAATTTCCATTAACTCCTAATATCATCGTCATCTCTTTAATTCTTTCTTTCTGAGCCTAAGCAGATTTCAGAAATTTGTTCATGTGATTAAAATATTTTTCATTTACCGAAGATATTTCTGAGTTAATTAATAACCAACCAAAAGACTCAAGATCGCTGAACTTTTTCCTGAATATAATATCCAAAGAATTTCTTTAAGAGTGCATTCCAAGTCTCATTAATTAGGGAAAACTTGGACACCAATTTTTGATTGTACATCCACCTCAAGCTTTTTCTCAGAGAGATTTTTCATTTCTTTTTTTTTCTTATTCCCCTTCTTTTTATTAAGAATTACTATATCTGGTAGAGCATGATTTAAAGATTTTGAATGTCTGAATTGAGACACCAATTTTTGATTTTATGCTCACCTCAATCTTCTTCTCAAGGGACTTTCATCTTTTTTTTTGCTCTGTTTATTTTCTGAGAATTACTGTATCTGGTAGAACGTATGTTAAAGATTTTGAATGTCCAAACTCCCCCGACTAATAATCCTCAAATATTTCTTAAGACGAATTTTAGAATATTATAACTCGTTCGAAAGTCAGGACTCAGTCACATAGTAAGAAATTAAAAGGCTCATGATATCCCGAGCCAATTACTCGCATTTTAACCACATTATCTTATTTTGAAATCAGCTTAGGACCCAGTCTGAATTCTTTAAAGTGGGTGACTCAGTTATTAGTGCATTAATTTCCTTCTCCCCTGAAGTTATAGTTTCTTTCACAATGCTGGAATTTTTATCTTTGATTACTCTACCGATCGTCCTGTTGATGAACTCTGAATATTTTGTTAACCATGTTTTCCAAACATTGAACAGTTCTGAAAGATAACAAGGTCTTTCTTTATTTATTGCGGTGGGAGGGAAGGGACATACAAACATTGATATTATTAACATCCATTCTGACAACAAAAAAAATAATACAATAGTAATTAGAAGACGTTTCATCCTTTATTAGCTGCATCGGAGTCAAGCGGGACATTGGGATCGACCGAAATCATATTGATAGAACCGCTTTCAGGTTCCTTTTAAATACTCTTTCGGGATCATTATGCCCCCGTTCTTGAATTTCTTCTCAAGCCAATCTATAAAAGTGAAACAATCTTTTATGGTGTGTCCGATCAACCTGTGATATGGGCAGTACTTCGGATGATTTTTTGCATCAACTTCATCTGGTTTCTTCGGTTCAGGGAGCTTGAATTCAAGTTCCTTTATCAAATTCTGAAACATCTGTTCGACTGTCTCATCCTTGAAAGAATATATCTTGTTCAAACGATTTTTTATGTTCGGAGGTTTCCCTTCATCTGTTTGATAAGACATCTGCTGAAACGATTGTTGATCATTCCGTCGAGGATGTTGGTAGATCTGTCGAGACTGTTCGACTTGAATCTGCAACGGTCGTTTGCCCCTGCCAAGCATTGCTACTATCCCAGATTTCTCCTCAGATGTCTTCAATGACTCTAGCTTCCCAGTTTTCTCAAGAAAACCAATATGTTTCGCTTCTTCTTGAAGATTCCCAACTTTTCTAAGCAGCTTCTCGAATGTCTTAATGGTGAATCCCTTGAGTAAGAAACCCACTGGACCATGGATGCTCTTTAGAAGGATTTCGACTGCATGCTGCTCTTGGAGTTATGGCTCACAGCTCATGCTCAAATTCCTCCATCGCAGAATGTAGTCCATCAATGTTTCGGCTGGCTTCTGTTGCTCGACCACAAGATCACCAACGGTGACATGGTGCCTAGCCCCAGCAAACTGCTTAGCAAAGAGGTCTTCCAATTCCGAAAATGTTTTTACTGAGCCATTGGGTAGTTTAGCGTACCAGTCAAAAGCAATTCCCGAAAGACTGCTCACAAATTGACGACACAACAACGCATCACTATCCCCCGCGTTGCCACAACTTACTCGGAAGTGTGCAACATGCTGACGGGGATTTCCCGTTCCATCAAATGTCTTGAACAACGGTGGTATGAAACCCTCAGGGTATTGAACATTATCAAATTCTTTAGGATAGGGCCTACCCTTTAGAATTAATGTCGCTCCTTTTGATTGAGTCAGAGCTTTTCTCACCTGTTGTTCCACCATTTGGTTAATGTCTTTTTCTGATATTGATTCATGAACTGAATCTTTCTTTGGTTGATCATCTTCATTGACCGAAGTGAATTCATTTTTATCATTGATGATCTGGACGCTTTCTGAATGGCTTGCCCCTGGGGGTACTGTCGGCGGTGGTTGTGATTGTCCTTGAATAGTGGTTATAGCGGTCGTCGTTTCTTCTGGTTGTTTCTTCATTTGGTTGATCTTTTCATTACGTTGTTGAATGACTCTTCGTAACTCATCCACGGCGTTCTCCTCAGTGGGTAAAGGAGCATCGCACGAGGATAAGGTGGCTTTGGCCTCAATAACGTTAATTTCTGCAAACTCTTCTATCTCATATTCTGACGGGTCGTAGGATTCATCACCCATATCTTTTCTTCGTTCTTCAGATAACCATGTAATGTCGGCTCGAAGCTTTTCTAATGTATCCTCGATTGCCCTTCCTTTGACAATTTTAAGGTCAATTGGAGATTTTTGATGAACTTCACATCTTTTGCTGAGCACTGATGTAGTTGTGTAGAAGTCAGATGAAGCAACTGGATTAGTTGAAATCATATTGATAAACCCTCTTTCAGGCTCTGTCAAATATTCTTTCGAAATTTTTATTCTTCCATTTTTGAAATTCTTTGAAGCTAATACAATTTTCTATAGTATGTCCGAGCAGTCTATGGTAAGGACAGTAGTTAGGTTGATCTTTCATATCGACTTCCTCCGGCCTCTTTGGCTCTTGTAATCTGAATTTGGGATTTTTAATCAAATCCTGAAGTATCTTTGTTACAGCTTCTTTTCTGAAAGAATATATTTTGTTCACTCCTGTTATCATCTCAGATTTTCCTTCAAATATCGTCACCGGCCTTGGATCATTATTGAGAGATGGTGGCGGTGATGTGGTAATAGCCCCATAGACTCCAACCTCTCCGTAGGTGGCAGGCAACTGGTGGAACCTATTCCTCATGCATAGAGGTGAGGTTTCACGTAATCCTATTTCACCTAATCGGAGGGTACTGTCAGTAGTAGCTGGCTCTGTGGCCTTTGCCTTCTCAACCTATAGAATTTTCTGATTTCGTCTCATTTCTTGTGTTTTAGTAAGTTGCATAGACTTTGAATTGGACCCAATTTCAAATACAGAAAACGGCGGGGCAAAAGCATCAACAGACATTTCTTCGTAAAGAATCTCCTTCCCTTCGTTTAGTGGGACTGTTGATGTAGTGGCGGTGAATCCAGTGGCAGAAGCAGAAACAACTCTGGGAGCGATCTCTACACCCCTAGTGGCAGACCTTACAGTAACAGTAGAATTCTTTTCAATCAATACCCTCTTCAGACGGGGAACTTCATTAGCAGACTTGATATTAAACTCCACCACAGGCTCGACGGATTTGTCCATTTCAAGCTTAATGACGGCAACAGCGACATTCCCAAACTTGGCTTCAATATCATTGAATCCTTCTCCAAATTTAATGACCGCCAGGTCCGGCAGCTCATTCTTGCTAACAACAAACTCCACTCCATTGGCGAAAGAAAAGATCAACTTTGGTGAAGACATTATCTCTGTCATTTGAAAAATTTTCTGAAAATTAGTGACGTCCAATGCCTCGCAATTTCAGCAGTAGTACTCAAGTTAACGCACTTGTCTTATGAACTAGGTATCCTTTAAAATTTATCCATGTGATTTGACACCAATTTGTGATTTGTTTTGTTTTGGTATTGGGTTTTGAGATTTCAACATTGTCGAGGAAAGTTGAAAATGAATTTTGACATGACTTGTAAAAATGGTAAGCAAATTTCAGAAGAGAAGTGAAGTGATTATGAGGCATATGAGCTAGCCCAAAATAGGAAATGATATATTTCACATTGGACTGACCCAGACCTCAACACACCACACCTATTAGGGGTCCACCCTACTAAACCTTAGGGTCCTGGACCTTTCCATTTAAAGATGATTAAGCAGACGGTCCTGGACTCCAAGAGGAGTTGACTGTACTGACTCAAGGAAGAAATGAGCGCAGTAAGTCAACAGAAGAATGGTAGTCTGACCCATGTGGGATATGAACACACCACCGATGTATGAAAATATAACCTCCTAATCAAAGATGGAGAGAGGAACTATTCCCCAACGGAGTCGTCAGAATTTGTCGGCCGTTTTTGTTTTTTTTTGTTTTACCTTCGTCTTTAAAATCTTTTATTTAATTTAACTTTATAACTTCAAATAACTTTATGATTTGAAAAGGTAATAATTTTGTGATTTTGAAAATAATTGAAATATGAATATAACCCCCTTTTTTGTTTTTAAAAATAACATTTTAATTTAAAATAGGTGAGACCAAACGGGTCTCACATTTTAAATCGTTTAGACGAGTGAATACAATACTACAAGTAAAACACTTATCCCGAAGGATAAATATCACATGTAATAGGGATTCAATCACCTAGACTAAAGAATTTGTGACATCTGTTTTGATCTATGAAATATTTTATAAAAAGACCAACAAGTTCCCCTATCTAACATAAAAGTTAAATAGGGTTTATTTTATATGGGTTCCAGGTTCCCTATAGAGGCAAACCCCTATAGTTAATTACATCTTAAATGACCGAAGTCACCTAAGAAAACTCTCGATTAAGATCAGGTGGTTTTGCCTTCAAGATTTCAAAGTTTAAGTTTTCACGATTGGACATAGGAAAATCAAATGGGAATGACTCAAAATAGGAACAATTATCTAAGGAATTCAAATGGAAGAAAAGTAGAGGATATCACAGATCTAGGAGAAACCCTGGGGATCTCCCAACTATCCTATTGTTTGGCTTATGTCTTTGAAATGATGTTTATTTGATATTTCAATCCAGCAAATTATTTAGAATTTAGGACTTATGTTTGCACAATGTCGGACTGTGCAAATAGCCTAAAAAGACAGAAGGATTTACACCGTACTGAACGGTAACCTCGGAATCCTAATGCATTAGGACTTATAATTACACAACAGAGTTGTGCAAAAAGCCTAAAGAAATAATCCTATGAGTTGTTATTTAAACTAAAGAAAGTGATAGGTGATGTGAATGTGTTTTGCTGCTGCAGATTCATCTTGAAGTTATCCCTTGCCGCGTTGCCCACGATGTTTGCTCCGAGCCTCTCGTAGTAGCACCTCCAGGTTTAGTTTTAGTTTTGAACATGCTCCTAACCACTAGATTATCCTAATCTAAGGCATAGTGTATCAAAATAACTAAGCATGCAGT
>JXCR01147714.1:31243-52951 GCA_002079205.1 Phalaenopsis hybrid cultivar
CGGACTGCTGGACAGCGAACTGGAATGAAAACAACGGTTTGTTTGCTGCAAATAGCAGGTGGCAATGACTTTCACTGACGTCCAACTGAAAACAACAAACAATGGCGAACCGGTAAGGTGCGAGCGGCGATCCACCACCTATTCCTAGGTAAGTTACAACACCACTTGCAATAGGAGGATCTACCGCCTATTTCTAGGCAATTTACAACACCACTTGCAATTGGAGGATCCACCACCTATTCCTAGGCAAGTTACAACACCACTTGCAATCGGAAGAGATACAATACTTTGAAGAGCATAAATCAGAGAAAAGTCTCTCAAACTTCATAGACTCCAAAAACTGAAAAATCAACACCTCTTACAATATATATAAAAGTCCTTTAATAGAAAATACCTGATTGGAAAATAGGAAAATATGAATGAAATCAGAAAAGACAAGAAAGAAAAAAATGGAAAAAAAAGCAAACTCAGATTTTTTTCGCTGTTGTGATCGAGGCTTGACACGTTCTGCAGGATTCCACGATTCCATGATTCTGCAGTTCCGTGGAACTATGGACATTGGATTATGGAAGGTGGCGCTCCCGCATCATACCACCTAATGTGAAGGAAAATAAATCTTTTCATTTATTAGTAATTGAACAGATGGAATACATATTTATATACACTCCAATCTCTATAGCTTGGGAATATCTCTAATAGAGGAAATATCTTGCAATTAGTTATCCTTTAATCATGTTACCTAATATAGAAAATACATTTATTAGATTTCCTATAATCAAGCTGCCTATAATTAAGTTTCTTAATATATAACACTTCCTAATATACAAATTTATTACTTTCTATAACACTCCCACTCAAGCTTGAGCGTATATATATTTATCATGCTCAGCTTGTTATAAATATAAGTGGTTCTAGCTTTATTAAGGGTCTTTGTGAAGACATCCCCTAATTGTTTATTGATCTTTACATGTACCATTGAAATTAAATTTTGTTGAATCTTTTTACGAATTAGTTTGTTCATGGAAGATAATGTTTAATTCAATATAGTTTCTTATCACACCATTGTTTTGTTGGAGCAGTCATCTTAAGACTTTTTTGGCTAAGAATTGGGTGACCCACATCATTTTGACTCGAAGCTTGTGCCATTGCTCGATACTAAATTTTTGCACTATATTATGCCAGTGCATTTTGTTTCTTACCTTCCATGAGATCAAATTACCACCAACAAACACATAATATGTAATAATGCATCTCTCATCAATCTTGAAAATTTCCCAGTCTGCATTAGAGAAACATTTGATATTTTTTTACTCATGATTTTGATATAGAATGATTTGTCTAGGAGCTCCTTTGATGTAACATAATATCTATTTCAACGCAGACTAATGATGGATTGTGGGTGGAAAAACTTGAATTGACTTATAATGCTAACTGAATAAGCAGTGTCGGGGCGAGTCACTGTGAGGTAGTTTAATTTTTCTACTTTCTATATTGTTTAGGATTATAAAGGGCTCTCCATTCATAGTAAGTTGCTGATTATGAAGCATTGGCGTACTGCATGGTTTGACCGCTAATTTTTCATTTTCTGCTAACAAATCTAAAACAAACTTCCGTTGATATAAAATGATTTGTTCAGGAGCTCCTTTGAGGTAACATACTATCTATTCCTAAATTGACCAATGATGAATTTTGTGTTGGAGGGGGGGGGGGANAAAGCATTGGCGTACTGCATGGTTTGACCGCTAATTTTTCAGTTTCTGCTAACAAATCTAGAACAAACTTCCGTTGATATAAAATGATTTGTTCAGGAGCTCCTTTGAGTTAACATACTATCTATTCCTAAATTGACCAATGATGAATTTTGTGTTGGAAGGGGGGGGGGGGATATGAATTTACTTATAATGTTAGTTGAATAAGCAATGTCGGGGCGAGTCACTGTGAGACAGTTTAATTTTTCTACTTTCTTTATTGTTTAGGATTGTAAGTTGCTGATTATGAAGCATTAGAGTATTCCATGGTTTGACCCTTATTTTTTCAGTTTCTGCTGACAAATCTAATACATACTTCGGTTGAAATAAAAAGATGCGATTCTTGCTCTTTGATACCTCAATCCCCAAGAAGTATTTCAAAAAACACAGATCTTTAGTGATGAGCTGATTTTGAATAAATGATTTTAATGATAGGATTCACTATACTCCACTTCTTGTAATAATAATATCATCAACATAAAGCATCAATAGAATGATCCCAAAAGCATATTGCTTGTAGAATACAATGTAATCATTTTTGCTTTTTTTCATCCTAAACTCTATTTCATGCCCAAGAATTTTGCTTCAATCCGTATAATGATTTCAGAAGACGATTTATTTTCCTGGACTCTCCTTGTGCAACAAACCCAAGAGGTTGCTCCATTGACTTCTTCTAAAAAGATCACCATGCTTAAAGATATTTTGTACGTCAAGCTAGTGTAAGGACAAATTATTCATNACATCAATAGAGTGATCCCAAAAGCATATTGCTTGTAGAATATAATGTGATCATTTTTGCTTTTTTTCATCCTAAACTCTATTTCATGCCCAAAGATTTTGCTTCAATCCGTATAATGATTTCAGAAGACGATTTGTTTTCCTGGACTCTCCCTGTGCAACAAACCCAAGAGGTTGCTCCATTTACTTCTTCTAAAAAGATCGCCATGCTTAAAGATATTTTGTACGTCAAGCTAGTGTAAGGACAAATTATTCATTACAGTTAAGGACAAAATTGGGAGGAATTGAAGTCAACTTAGTTACCAGAGGTAACATGTTTAAGAAGTTAATCTCATAAGTTTGAGCATAGTCATTACTAACCAACTGAGTTTTAATATGAACTACATATCCATTAAGATGAAACTTAACTACAAAGATCCATTTATGACCAACAATCTTCTTGCTAGATGGGAGTTCAACTAGTTCACAAGTTCTATTTTAAGTCAAAACATTCATTTTGTCAAGCATCACTGCCCACCATCTACAATGGAATAGAGCTTGTTGAACAGATTTCGAGACCTAATCGGATTCAAAAGAAGTATTAAAAAAACAAGAAGTAGAAGATAACTGTCTATAGTTAACATAAGAGAAAATGGGATATGTGCATTGACGTTTATCTCTCTGAAGAGACATAAGTAAATCAAGGTCACTAGAAGGAGGATCTATTGAAGAAGTTGATATTGGGGTTGGACTAGGATCTGAGGGATTAGGTCTTCTAGAGTGAATTTTAGTGATAGTTGTTCTAAGTTGAGGAACTAGTGATGGAGGTGGAGTTGGAGCAACATCTAAACAAATGATGTGATATATTAACAACTCATTAGAATCATGTGAGGATTTGGGCAACAATGAGTCACCAAAGAATGTGATTTATTCATGAAAGTTGGCATCAATAGAAGTCATGCACTTGTTTAAGAGGGGAAAATCATTGATACCTTTTTTGCGAAGGAGTATTCTAGAATAACACGTCTTAATGATTGGGTTCAATTTAGAAACCTAAGGACAAAAATTAAAGACAATATAGGTGTAGCATTGATGGTGTTAGAACCAAGAACAGTAGAGATAGATCCATTTGTTATGGCGACAGAAGAAAGATTTTTATGAAAAGTGAAAAATAGTTTTAGATTACCTTTCATGTGATATGTAACACTACAATCAATGACATATTGTGTGAAAGAGGAAGAAAATAAATATCATTGTTACCTGACTCAGCAAGAGCAGTGACAGAGGGAGATTTCTTGAATGCTTCTTGAAATTAGATATTTTAGCATATTCATTTGCAAAAATCGATAGAGTTTAACTTTGAGTGGCCTCAGTAGTAGTGATTATATATTTGAGATGATTGTGATATAAAATTCTTTTGATTCTTTTTGAACAACTTCTAATACGTTCTCTTTGTATGATTAGGTTCATGGTAGTAGTAGCAAACTATCTTTGAGCCTTGATTTATAGAATTTAGAGTTACAGTTTTATAATTACCCTGAGATTAAGGTTTGGTGATGTAATATTTTCTTGGCTAACAAAAGCACTAAGTTGTTATACAGTTAAAGTCCGAGAGTTTGGAATAGCACGAACACTCTAGTATATAATCTTCCCTCAGTGCAGTAATTCCAGGGTCAGTCTATGATTTGATCTTTCATACTGTGATTTGAGGCCAACTAGAAAACTCATATTAGTCATTTGTTCTCTCCGAGCTTGTTGTATCCGGACATCAAGGTTGAAGGGCAATTGTGCATTTAATTCTTCATAAACATTTAAATTGCATGTGATAAATGTTAAGTGATTGATACGTTGTTTAGCTTGATCCAACTCATTACCTACATCAAGATTTTAGATATACTTTTTCTCGCATTTTTATTCCAATAAAAATAATGGACTTTTAACTTTTCATCAGAAAGTTTAGCCACTGATGAAACCAAACTTTACAATACAAATTTGTTCTCTAGCCTTAATTATTACCAAATCTTCAAAGAGACTAAATCAACTAATCCCAATGATGTTGTGCTCTTGTTGTTGTTTCAGTCAAACCAATAAGTCGAATCGTCGAAGAAAAGGAGTTGACCATTCGCAATGGATGACCGCACTCGAGCTACGACAGACGTCGTAGAATGAAGCCAAACCATGGGACGATGTCAACATGATGATCTAGGAAGTGACAATCAATTGTGGGCCTCTAGGAAGTGATGAGACTTACAGAAGAAAGATTTGACAATGTTGATGTGAAGAATCCCACTGTTGGCCTTTGGCATACATACGAAAGATTCGAACAATGTAGACAAAGCTGTTTGTTTGTGCGGGGAACGGAGTCGAGAGGAGTAGACTATCAATGACGAGCTGTGTGACTCTTTGATACCATGTTAAAGAAAAAAAACTCATTTTCTTATCAATTGAAAAGCTATGTTGCATATTTATGCACGCTCTAGTTTCTATAATTTAGGAATATCTTTAATAGAGGAATGATCCTGCAATTAAATCTCTACTGATTAGAAAAGACATTTATTAGAATTCATATATTCTAGCTACCTATAATTAAGCTTCCTAACATACATATCCTAATATACAATCATTAGATTCATTACTTTCCATTCCACTTCATATCACATAAAAAATATCACCATTTTAATTTTAAAAAAGTGAAATTATGTTAGATATGTCTGTAAAAATTTAAGATTAGGTGTTACTCATTTTTAATACACATTTTCATACACATTTTCATGCATAAGATGGCATGTCTGTAAAAATTGAAGAATAGGTGTTATTATGTTAGATATGTAAATACATAGGCTGAGTAGTTATTTAAATCTTCATTTTATTTCTTTTCTTAAGTCGTATATTTACTGCACTTTGTGCGATGATATGTTTCTTTTGGTTTTATTTACTTGCAGTAAAATACTTTCTCTCTCTGTGTCGTATTTCACTTCTTTGTATGTGATAAAATGGAAAGATTTCTTTCCCCACAAAGGCTTGAAGGAAACACCTTGTTTTGATGGAAGGATTGTACTGTACCCGAGAGCAAAGATTGTTAGGGACTATCTCTCTTGGAGGCAAGTTGATTGTAAGTATTGGAGATAATCTAATGCATCTTTTTACATATAAGGCGAAAAAATTTTAGTTTTTTTTTAGTGCTGCCTTTATTATTTTCATGCTTTGATGAATTTACCTTTTTCTTTTTTTTTCATAAAACTTGATTGCTCGTTTGTGTTTATTTTCGTCTTTTAGGCCACATTAACAATCAATACAACACCTGTTTCTGGATGCTTGTAAAATCTGGGAAAACCAAGAAGGAAGCACAGGAGCGTTTGAAGGTGCTGCACAAGTGCACATTGTTAACTTAGCGGATTTTTTTTGGGGGGACATTTACTTACATACAACACAACTTTTTATTTATTTACATATCTAACACCTAAATTTTCATTTTTATGAGCATAACACTCATATCTTTAACATTGCATCAAACATACCCCTATTAGTTAATTTTTGAAAGTGAAATGCATATTTTTCATGCATAGGTTATGACACCAATGTGTTATAAATGTAAATATCAAATTGTAGGTGTGTTATATATATAAATACATTGGAGTTGTGTGGTGTTTTATAAATTTTACTTTTTTTGCCTTCAAATCAATGGTCTAATCTTCACCATGAATTTCTTTACCTTTGATATTATTATATGTTCTGTAGTTTCTTTTCTGAGTTTAGAAGATCATGTTGTGCCTTATCCATATCTATAGGTAACTATTGGAGAGTGATATTTATTAAAGAAAAAGTTTTTGAAAATAGGCTTAAATGTTTTGAATGCTTGCTACAAAGGATAGAAAATATGCAAACTAAACGAGTTGNGAAAATAGGCTTAAATGTTTTGAATGCTTGCTACGAAGGATAGAAAATATGCAAACTAAATGAGTTATGTAACTTCTGTTTGAGAGAAAAAAAAATGGATAAACTCAAGATTGCATGGATAGATATTATTTACAATGATTTGCAAAAAATTGGTTTAGCATCTTAGACAATGCTCAATAATTGAAAAATAAGGATTCATGATGCTGACCTTAAATAGCTGTGATAAGGCTAATGATGAATTTAATGGTTTGTGTTGAGGAAAATTTTTCCATATAATTTTGATCATTTTCTTCAAAAACTAGTGTGACGTTTGTAGGAATTTTAAATAGATATTATTTAAAATGAATGCTGTAAAGTGTATCCAATTTTTTTGGCATAATCCATCTACGCAAACCAATTTTTTAATTTTTGGTTTATTTATTAATATTTATATTAAATTCTGTCTTTTTCTAACATATAATGGTTTCTCTTGCACATTTAAAACATGGCTGTTACTTTTCCAGGGCACTCTTGCAAAGGACAAAAATGAGTTGCTCTTCCAGCAATTTGGTATCAATTATGATAAGCTGCCTGATATCTTCAAGAAAGGATCATGCGTCTATAAAGATACAGTAAAACTTCCTCTCATGTTTTGCAGTGGAGATTTACATACATACCCTACAATTCTTATATATGTAGGCCTCTAAAATTTGATATTTACATCTGTATCACTTCCAGGGTTTCAATGACATTAGAACATATACAAGAAGTAAATTACACTTTAAGAATCTCATAGTTGTGGTATTTTTAATGTGGTTTAAAGATTTGGATGTTATACAAGTAAAATTTAAAGGAAGATCATGCATACCACTCAATTCTTTTGTATTTACATGTCTAACGCTTGTACTTCAATTTTTACCTTTATGCCATCTTATCTATGAATGAAAATGTGTATTTCGCTTTTTAAAAGTTCAAATAGTGGTATTTTTGATTTGGTATGAAATATTTAAGTGGTATAAATGTAAATAGATAGATTTAGAAGTTAGTATGTAAATACAGAGGAATTGGTTGGTATGTATGTAAATGCCCTATTAAAGTTTCGATGTTATATATATAAATGCATAAGTTTGGTGTGGTATGAGTATAAATCTTCCTTTTTCTTAAAATCTCTGACTCTTCTCTGTATTTCATAGATTTTACTGTTAACAAATCTTAAGAAAGTTGAATCGCAGGTTGAGGAGACGTTGAAACCGGATAATGGTGGAAATCCTGTCAAAAGACAAAGACAAAGGGCGACTGTGGGACACTTCAACATTATTGATGACAGGTTCTGGGACGAACACCCCAATATTCTTAGGGAAAATTAAAGAATTTATTGCAAATTTATGCTGCAAATTAGTGCTACTCGGTCATCCAAAGCAACTTGANATATGAAATATTTAAGTGGTATAAATGTAAATAGCTAGATTTAGAAGTTAGATATGTAAATACAGAGGAATTGGTTGGTATGTATGTAAATGCCCTATTAAAGTTTAGATGTTATATATATAAATGCATAAGTTTGGTGTGGTATGAATATAAATCTTCCTTTTTCTTAAAATCTCCGACTCTTCTGTGTATTTCATAGATTTTACTGTTAACAAATCTTAAGAAAGTTGAATCACAGGTTGAGGAGACGTTGAAACCGGATAATGGTGGAAATCCTGTTAAAAGACAAAGACAAAGGGTGACTGTGGGACACTTCAACATTATTGATGACAGGTTCTGGGACGAACACCCCAATATTCTCAGGGAAAATTAAAGAATTTATTGCAAATTTATGCTGCAAATTAGTGCTACTCGGTCATCCAAAGCAACTTGAAAGCGCAAATCTTTTTTTTCTATCGGAACAGGTAGTTTTTGTTGTTTAAATTATGTTGTAGGGGAATTTATAGTGTGTTCATACAAAATATTCATTGTTGTATTTTTGTTGATGATTTTCAAGCCATCTGGGGTATGATTTGTTTAAAAAGTTCAGTCTAAATTTATTATGATAATTTTGTTATTCAGTATTTTCTTTTTCCGGAAAAGTGAGCTCAAAAGGTAATGTGCGAGATTCAAATCTGCAACCTCATGGAGAGAAAACTAGGGATGTCAAAATGGCTCGTTGTTCATGAACAGTTCGTGTTCGACTCGTTAAAAAGCCAGTGTTGGATTTATTTGTTAAGTTAACGAGCCAAACACGAATAATGTTTTTGCGCTTGATATATAAACGGGTCGAAAACGATCCCGTTTTGGCTCGAAATAACACACCCACGCACCCGCTAGCCCACTCGCCCGACCGTACGAACTCACGTTGGTTGAGCTCTCTCTCTCTCTCTCTCTCTCTCTCTCTCTCTCTCTCTCTCTNTATATATATATATCTATAGAGTGTGCCGCAAGCCATGATCTGTTGGTTAGCGGGGTTTGCTGTAAGGTCATCAAATATTTAGACAAATGATGCGGACTCTCATCATAGGGCCTAATACATGGGAAATATGTTTTTGGGCCTTTGCCGAATACCGATTTCTTTTGAAAAAAAAAATGTATATATCTATATGTGTGTGTGTGTGTGTGTGTGTGTTAGTAGTATTTTAAAAAAAAAATTAATGGAATACAAGAATTCAAAGATTTATAATTAATTAAAATTATTAATAAAAAATAAAAATATATTAAATTATATTTAAATGATGTTTTAATAAAAATAATAAGATTTATATCTTACCTAACACTACAGCTGCGTGATTAGGGTTGTTAAAAAGACATTTTGTTTGCGAGTAGCTCGTGTTTGAAGCACATTTTTTTGGTTCGAAATATAAATGAGTCGAACACGAACAGTTATATTTTTTAACGAGCTAAACACAATGTGTCTCGGCTCGCTCATGTTCGACTTGTTTACACTGCATAAAACTACTCTTAATCACTATTGTAAGAATGTAGTTTATCTTGTTACATTGTATGCGCAAAAACTCTTATTCATCCATATACATTTATACAAATACATATATCTATATTTGCCTTGAATGTTAAATTAGATTGCATTTGATTTTATTAATTTTTTTTTAATATTTGAGTTTTTTTAAAATTTTTTTATTTATTTAACTTGAGCACACATGCGAGACCTTGTGGTTGGATATTGGTATCCAGTTATTAAAGGCTTATTTGATACCATTTTGGCTTTTTATTTTGCTTATATTTTTAAGAATATGTTTATTTTCTGTTTTTTTTTTAATTTTTTTAAAGTATTATTATTTTTTAATTTTTAAAAACATATCAAGTTATTTTAAAAACACTTAAAATAATATTTAATTTTTAAATGTTGTTTAAAAATAATGATTATTAAAAAACATATTTTATTCTAAAGTAAAATATAAATAAAACAAATAAAATAAAATAAATAAATAAATATGAAAAAAAAAAACCCCTCAAACGGCCCCTAAACTGAGTGGTTCGTTAAAGGTTTTTGTGGTGATTCGGTCTGTGATCTAATCGATACATTTCACAGTTGTTTGAATTGGTTTTGAGAATAAAATATTCTTCTTTTTTATTAGATACTGTGAAAAGATAATGACAACAAAAATTTGACTTTTTTAGAGAAATGTGCTGTGACATTCCATGTGAAAATATGCTCTAAAGCTTGTTTTAGAACAAATTGTTTGTGGAATTCAAATGGCATTAAGAGAATATTTGAACAAGAATTTACTTGACCCTTAATATTTTTGGTGTTCTTTTCTTTCTCTAGTGACAAACATTGTGTAGTAATGGTTGTGGGCAAATTTATGCTAAATTTTTTTTTTGTCTTCGATTAGATTTTCTTGATTAATAATGTTATATGTTTTATTATCTATATAAAAAAAAANGACATTAAGAGAATATTTGAACAAGAATTTACTTGACCCTTAATATTTTTGGTGTTCTTTTCTCTCTCTAGTGACAAACATTGTGTAGTAATGGTTGTGGGCAAATTTATGCTAAATTTTTTTTTGTCTTCGATTAGATTTTCTTGATTAATAATGTTATATGTTTTATTATCTATATAAAAAAAAATATTGGTGACATTATTGGTGTCTTCCTTGTTTGTAGTGACCGGCTTTGAGAGCAAAATATTGAGAGTAAATTTTTTTCTTCGTCTTTAGCTAGTTTTTTCAGGATTGTACATGTCTGCATGAATCTCGAAGAAATTCAACTGACAAAAAAATAAAAAGAAGTACAAAGAGGGCCGACAAACAAAAAATGAAGGGCCCACGGGTAAAAGACCGAAGGTCCATCAACGGAAGACTAAGTGTCCAACATCATAAGACTAAGCGTTTCCTAGCGGAATATTAAAAGATCCTCCTGACCAAGTGCAACCCCAAAGCTGGTGTTAAAGTATATTGAGTTGATCTAGGGCATCGATCTGCCTCTTGTCATAATCAATTGAAGGGAAGAATGCAACGTCCTCAGCTATCCCATATANTTGACAAAAAAATAAAAAGAAGTACAAGGAGGGCCGACAAACAAAAAATGAAGGGCCCACGGGTAAAAGACCAAAGGTCCATCAACGGAAGACTAAGTGTCCAACATCATAAGACTAAGCGTTCCCTAGCGGAATATTAAAAGATCCGCCTGACCAAGTGCAACCCCAAAGCTGGTGTTAAAGTATATTGAGTTGAGCTAGGGCATCGATCTGCCTCTTGTCATAATCAATTGAAGGGAAGAATGCAACGTCCTCAGCTATCCCATATANGTTAATTTTTGAAAGTGAAATGCATATTTTTCATGCATAGGTTATGACACCAATGTGTTATAAATGTAAATATCAAATTGTAGGTGTGTTATATATATAAATACATTGGAGTTGTGTGGTCTTTATATAAATTTTACTTTTTTCGCCTTCAAATCAATGGTCTAATCTTCACCATGAATTTCTTTACCTTTGATATTATTATAGGTTCTGTAGTTTCTTTTCTGAGTTTAGAAGATCATGTTGTGCCTTATCCATATTTATAGGTAACTATTGGAGAGTGATATTTATTAAAGAAATTTTTTTTGAAAATAGGCTTAAATGTTTTGAATGCTTGCTACGAAGGATAGAAAATATGCAAACTAAATGAGTTATGTAACTTCTGTTTGAGAGAAAAAAAAATGGATAAACTCAAGATTGCATGGATAGATATTATTTACAATGATTTGCAAAAAATTGGTTTAGCATCTTAGACAATGCTCAATAATTGAAAAATAAGGATTCATGATGCTGACCTTAAATAGCTGTGATAAGGCTAATGATGAATTTAATGGTTTGTGTTGAGGAAAATTTTTCCATATAATTTTGATCATTTTCTTCAAAAACTAGTGTGACGTTTGTAGGAATTTTAAATAGATATTATTTAAAATGAATGCTGTAAAGTGTATCCAATTTTTTTGGCATAATCCATCTACGCAAATCAATTTTTTAATTTTTGGTTTATTTATTAATATTTATATTAAATTCTGTCTTTTTCTAACATATAATGGTTTCTCTTGCACATTTAAAACATGGCTGTTACTTTTCCAGGGCACTCTTGCAAAGGACAAAAATGAGTTGCTCTTCCAGCAATTTGGTATCAATTATGATAAGCTGCCTGATATCTTCAAGAAAGGATCATGCGTCTATAAAGATACAGTAAAACTTCCTATTCTCATGTTTTGCAGTGGAGATTTACATACATACCCTACAATTCTTATATATGTAGGCCTCTAAAATTTGATATTTACATCTGTATCACTTCCAGGGTTTCAATGACATTAGAACATATACAAGAAGTAAATTACACTTTAAGAATCTCATAGTTGTGGTATTTTTAATGTGGTTTAAAGATTTGGATGTTATACAAGTAAAATTTAAAGGAAGATCATGCATACCACTCAATTCTTTTGTATTTACATGTCTAACGCTTGTACTTCAATTTTTACCTTTATGCCATCTTATCTATGAATGAAAATGTGTATTTCGCTTTTTAAAAGTTCAAATAGTGGTATTTTTGATTTGATATGAAATATTTAAGTGGTATAAATGTAAATAGCTAGATTTAGAAGTTAGATATGTAAATACAGAGGAATTGGTTGGTATGTATGTAAATGCCCTATTAAAGTTTAGATGTTATATATATAAATGCATAAGTTTGGTGTGGTATGAATATAAATCTTCCTTTTTCTTAAAATCTCCGACTCTTCTGTGTATTTCATAGATTTTACTGTTAACAAATCTTAAGAAAGTTGAATCACAGGTTGAGGAGACGTTGAAACCGGATAATGGTGGAAATCCTGTTAAAAGACAAAGACAAAGGGTGACTGTGGGACACTTCAACATTATTGATGACAGGTTCTGGGACGAACACCCCAATATTCTCAGGGAAAATTAAAGAATTTATTGCAAATTTATGCTGCAAATTAGTGCTACTCGGTCATCCAAAGCAACTTGAAAGCGCAAATCTTTTTTTCTATCGGAACAGGTAGTTTTTGTTGTTTAAATTATGTTGTAGGGGAATTTATAGTGTGTTCATACAAAATATTCATTGTTGTATTTTTGTTGATGATTTTCAAGCCATCTGGGGTATGATTTGTTTAAAAAGTTCAGTCTAAATTTATTATGATAATTTTGTTATTCAGTATTTTCTTTTTCCGGAAAAGTGAGCTCAAAAGGTAATGTGCGAGATTCAAATCTGCAACCTCATGGAGAGAAAACTAGGGATGTCAAAATGGCTCGTTGTTCATGAACAGTTCGTGTTCGACTCGTTAAAAAGCCAGTGTTGGATTTATTTGTTAAGTTAACGAGCCAAACACGAATAATGTTTTTGCGCTTGATATATAAACGGGTCGAAAACGATCCCGTTTTGGCTCGAAATAACACACCCACGCACCCGCTAGCCCACTCGCCCGACCGTACGAACTCACGTTGGTTGAGCTCTCTCTCTCTCTCTCTCTCTCTCTCTCTCTCTCTCTCTCTCTCTATATATATATATATATATATATATATAGAGTGTGTCGCAAGCCATGATCTGTTGGTTAGCGGGGTTTGCTGTAAGTCATCTCAGGTCACGGGTTCAATCTCCAGTGGCGTTAGGTCATCAAATATTTAGACAAATGATGCGGACTCTCATCATAGGGCCTAATACATGGGAAATATGTTTTTGGGCCTTTGCCGAATACCGATTTCTTTTGAAAAAAAAAATGTATATATCTATATGTGTGTGTGTGTGTGTGTGTGTGTTAGTAGTATTTTAAAAAAAAAATTAATGGAATACAAGAATTCAAAGATTTATAATTAATTAAAATTATTAATAAAAAATAAAAATATATTAAATTATATTTAAATGATGTTTTAATAAAAATAATAAGATTTATATCTTACCTAACACTACAGCTGCGTGATTAGGGTTGTTAAAAAGACATTTTGTTTGCGAGTAGCTCGTGTTTGAAGCACATTTTTTTGGTTCGAAATATAAATGAGTCGAACACGAACAGTTATATTTTTTAACGAGCTAAACACAATGTGTCTCGGCTCGCTCATGTTCGACTTGTTTACACTGCATAAAACTACTCTTAATCACTATTGTAAGAATGTAGTTTATCTTGTTACATTGTATGCGCAAAAACTCTTATTCATCCATATACATTTATACAAATACATATATCTATATTTGCCTTGAATGTTAAATTAGATTGCATTTGATTTTATTAATTTTTTTTTAATATTTGATTTTTTTTAAAATTTTTTTATTTATTTAACTTGAGCACACATGCGAGACCTTGTGGTTGGATATTGGTATCCAGTTATTAAAGGCTTATTTGATACCATTTTGGCTTTTTATTTTGCTTATATTTTTAAGAATATGTTTATTTTCTGTTTTTTTTTTATTTTTTTAAAGTATTATTATTTTTTAATTTTTAAAAACATATCAAGTTATTTTAAAAACACTTAAAATAATATTTAATTTTTAAATGTTGTTTAAAAATAATGATTATTAAAAAACATATTTTATTCTAAAGTAAAATATAAATAAAACAAATAAAATAAAATAAATAAATAAATATGAAAAAAAAAAACCCCTCAAACGGCCCCTAAACTGAGTGGTTCGTTAAAGGTTTTTGTGGTGATTCGGTCTGTGATCTAATCGATACATTTCACAGTTGTTTGAATTGGTTTTGAGAATAAAATATTCTTCTTTTTTATTAGATACTGTGAAAAGATAATGACAACAAAAATTTGACTTTTTTAGAGAAATGTGCTGTGACATTCCATGTGAAAATATGCTCTAAAGCTTGTTTTAGAACAAATTGTTTGTGGAATTCAAATGGCATTAAGAGAATATTTGAACAAGAATTTACTTGACCCTTAATATTTTTGGTGTTCTTTTCTTTCTCTAGTGACAAACATTGTGTAGTAATGGTTGTGGGCAAATTTATGCTAAATTTTTTTTTTGTCTTCGATTAGATTTTCTTGATTAATAATGTTATATGTTTTATTATCTATATAAAAAAAAATATTGGTGACATTATTGGCGTCTTCCTTGTTTGTAGTGACCGGCTTTGAGAGCAAAATATTGAGAGTAAATTTTTTTCTTCGTCTTTAGCTAGTTTTTTCAGGATTGTACATGTCTGCATGAATCTCGAAGAAATTCAATTGACAAAAAAATAAAAAGAAGTACAAGGAGGGCCGACAAACAAAAAATGAAGGGCCCACGGGTAAAAGACCAAAGGTCCATCAACGGAAGACTAAGTGTCCAACATCATAAGACTAAGCGTTCCCTAGCGGAATATTAAAAGATCCGCCTGACCAAGTGCAACCCCAAAGCTGGTGTTAAAGTATATTGAGTTGAGCTAGGGCATCGATCTGCCTCTTGTCATAATCAATTGAAGGGAAGAATGCAACGTCCTCAGCTATCCCATATACACTGTTGATATTCCTCACTAGGAGCCGAGAACTAGCCATCACACAATCACTTGGTGCACTCTCGAAGGTTCACCTCATCGATGAGTAATCTACCAGTACGATTATGGTGATTTACCCTTTGCCAGATAGCATAGCCTTATTTTTTCGATCGTAGTTCCTTATCCAAAGATCCATAGTCAACAACTAGATTAGCATAGCTGGCCAATAAAACTACACCAAACAAGTCTCATCAACTTGAAGACCATTATGGGTTGACCACAAACTCCAATTCAATATAGTCAGACAAACAAGACTTGTCGAACAAGGACAAATTAATTTCAGCTGGCTGAGTCATAGGGTGGCTTAGCCGAAGACCAATATACGTAAAATACCTAAAATATCATGTACACTCTCATTAAATATGTAGCTTCATATAATGTAATCCCTTTCTTCTTTAAATAGGGGACCATTTCTTCATAAAAGGCTAATAAGAAATTCAAATTTTTGTTCATTATTGTGCACTTCAATCTCTTTCTCCACTTCTCTCTCCTTTCTTAGTTCTATTCCTTAGGAGTGATTTACAGAACATTTCACTAAAATAAGTTAAAATTCACTTTAATAAATACTTTATTTTGTTCTTGTTCATGCCAAATTTTGGCCCACTGATATTTTTCTTGTCGCCTGCAGAAAAATGTCAGGACAGAGGCTGATCTTTGCTTTCCAGGATGGCTGGAGCCTTGCACTAAATGAGGAGATGGCGCCACAGGGTGGTACCATAGACTTCAACATGAATTTTAACGAAGTTGACATGGATCACGAAGGTCCTCTCATGAATGTAGTCGGCTGCAGGGAGAAAGAGAGATTGCCTTCACTGCTGAGGGTGACCGCCAAAGATAATGTATCACACAAAGGCAAGAACGTGATAATAGAGCAAGATACGATGGAAGGGCCCAGTTGTCTGCTCTCCATGGTAGCTACACCAGCTAGAGTCCTAGTAGCCGCCAATAACGAGCGACTGCCAAGTACTTCGCTTCGTAGGATGCAATCCAGGAACGCCAGCAGCAAGAAGCAGAGGGCTTTTCTACGACAAGAACGCAGACGTCAGAGAGAGACAAACAACTTAATCTCCCCTATTCCTGAGGGGCATATTTATGATCTGAACATGAAATAAACTTTTGCTAGCCTACTCACCACGGATGAAGAACCAGGGTTCGTGACAGAGTCAGATACACTTTCAATTTCAGATGTTTTATGCACGGGTTGCCCGACGTGCAACGCTGAAATACCGGCCGGGACATCAGCCACGGGGGCGTTTGTAGAATGCCCGGATTGCAATGTTCTACATTTACATTGTTTCAGTACATTTGAAGAGTATACATCCAGCACTGATGGGTCTCAGACTTCAAATTTTATGATGGATGAGCCATACGTCTCACTAAGGACAGATCAATATGTCCCATGGAGCCCAGGGTCGTAGATCCGCTAGACGCTGAGTCTCGTGTTCCAGATCAACCAACGCTAGTTTGGGTTCCTGCCAATGTTCAGAGGGAGGAACACCCATGACAGCTACCGACCCCTAGTACGATGGANGTACATCCTCTAGACGCCGAGTCTCGTGTTCCAGATCAACCAACGCCAGTTTGGGTTCCTGCCAATGTTCAGAGGGAGGAACACCCATGACAGCTACCGACCCCTAGTACGATGGATTACTACAAAATAAGCAAAGTAAATAAAAGAGAATTTGAATTTTACAAAGAAGTCCAGGAAAAATTCATCAACATACTGGAGGGATTAGAACTCTATACTAGAGTCTTCTTAGAGACTGACGAACAAAGTATTCTTGACTACATTTTTTACCTAAGGGACATAGGTCAAGCAGGTTTCCTTATGGAACGGACCTATTCCGATCCGAGGAAATGGATGCAAGGAAAAGAGAGAATTACTATCCAATGCGGCTACTGCTACAACTTCAAAAATGACAGACAGGGGAATCTGTCTGGGATCCTCAGACACTATGAAGTAGATCCACTACCACCAATGATAAAGTGGATGATCAAAAGAATGCTCAAATGGAGTATTCTGCCTGCTACCTACATTCCAAATAGTTGTATTATCAACATATATGACGAGGGTGATTGCATTCCTCCACACATCGATCACCATGACTTCGTAAGGCTTTTTTGTATAGTCTCGTTCATGAGGAAAAGTAACATCTTATTTCGGAAAGAAATTAATATCGTCGGACCTAGTGAGTTTAGAGGCTCTGTGGAGATTCCTCTACCAGTCAGTTCAGTCTTGGTTCTTAAAGGCAACAGTGCAGATGTCGCCAAACATTGCATTCTAGGGGCACAACACCGTAGGGTGTCCGTGACCTTCCGCAGGATGGACGACAACAAAATGCCATATGGATTTCAACCAGGCCCGGAACTGGAAGAGCTACTGTCATACGAGCTATGAGAGGGTTGTACCTCTAGGTAATGCGAAGGGAACTCTTATCCTGGAGCATGGCTTAGGAGGTCTGCTCGATCAGGAGCTTATCGTACCTGGTACAGATGGTCAGAGGGTTCACTTTCTTTTTTTTTTAAGTAACATGATATGTATCTGATATGTTCAGCCTACAATGTATTCATGGCGTGAGATGATCTGGATATACTCCAACATGGACTATATATTGTACCTTTTTTGAGGCGTTAGCCTATGTTTGATCTGTAACATCTTTATTNAGATATACTCCAACATGGACTATATATTGTACCTTTTTTGAGGTGTTAGCCTATGTTTGATCTGTAACATCTTTATTGAAGCAGATTAATGGAAATTTCTCTCAGAAATGTGCCTTTTTATCAGTTGTCTTTTAATGCGATGGATGGAAGCCACGAACCACACGCTGGTTCAGAATTTCTGAACGAAGAACGAAAGAACAAACCTTTAACAATAAATAAATTTAAATATTTTTTTTATAAACAACAAAACAAATTTCTTTTGAAAATAAACCAATTAAAATTAAAATTTTAAAGACATATNTTATAAACAACAAAACAAATTTCTTTTGAAAATAAACCAATTAAAATTAAAATTTTAAAGACATATTTTTGAAAAATTAAATGTGACGAAAAACAATAAGAAAAAACAATGAATCTGTTGAGTGGATTCTTTTGTTTTCAGAGTTTCTTACTCTTTGTTCATGCAGCACAACCATCTTTATCTTCATTAACTCTCTTCACATCCCCGCGGAATTTCACATTCTACACAAAACCCCACAAAGCTCTACAAATCTTCTTCAACAATATCAACCTTTTCACATGATACATTTCTGCAAATTCAACATCACAAACTCTCTACACTGTTTTTATATGACTCTTGGGGTCAGTACCCAAATTTTGACTCCCCATATCCGAGGATCGATGTGAGGCCCCCTTCAATGGATGTTAAGGCTTTCGATTCCTTCAAATTTTAAATTCTTTGAAGATCAGTGTGAGGCCCCCTTCAATGGATGTTAAGGCTTCTGATTCCTTCAAATTTCAAATTCTTCGAAGATTGATGTGAGGGCCCCTTCAATGGATGTTAAGGCTTCCGATTCCTTCAAATTTCAAATTATCCGAAGATTAGTGTGAGGCCCCCTTCAATGGATGTTAAAGCTTCTGATTCCTTCAAATTTCAAATTATCCAAAGATCGGTGTCCGATTCCTTCAAATTTCAAATTATCTGAAGATTGGTGTGAGGCCCCCTTCAATGTATGTTAAGGCTTCCGATTCCTTCAAATTTCAAATTATCCAAAGATCTGAGGCCCCCTTCAATGGATGTTAAGGCTTACGATTCCTTCAAATTTCAAATTCTCTGAAGATCGGTGTGAGACCTCTATCAATGGATGTTAAGGCTTCCGATTTCTTCACATATTCTATTCACATATTCCCCACAAATTCACATGTGTGANAAAGATCGGTGTGAGACCCCTATCAATGGATGTTAAGGCTTCTGATTTCTTCACATATTCTATTCACATATTCCCCACAAATTCACATGTGTGANTGTGATTTTTATTATATTTATTATAATTATTTTATTCACAAATTAAGAAAAATATATTTAATTATTAAAAATACTTTCATACAGCCTTAGAAATTTACTAAAAAAATATTTAGGTTATTTTTTGCGGTTATAGTAATGCTTAAGGCAATTTGGTGTATTTTCATATTTTTGGAATTTTTGATATTTTTAATTATTTTAAAATTAGGAAAATAACTTAAAAAATAAAGTTTTTATTTTAACTTAAATTTTATTTTTCTTAAGTTTCTCCGGTCAGAAGGAACACTTTAAATCATTTTTTGTAATTTTTTTTTTATTTTATTTATTATAACTATTTTAAACTAAAATTATTATTTACTTAAAAAATAGGTTTTAATATTAAAAATATTTTTTTTCCCTTCCAATGTTTACAGGGATCTTCTAATGTCATTATCTATAACCTGGCCACAGTGAACCTACCAAACCTGATTTTACATTTTTCTGACCTTTATTTTATTTTTTATAACTTTTTTGATTTAAAATATTACTAAGTATTTCAAAAAATTAGGGCTTTCGATCATAGAAATGCTCTGTGATTCTAGAAAAAATCAAAGAAGATCCCTAAGCTCATAAAGAATAATTCCTCAAAATTTTATTTAATTTTGATAATTATTTACTTATTTATGTTTAATTACTCTTTGAAATATTTAGTTAATTTAAAAATAAATATAAGGAAAATATTTTTAATTTTCTCTTCTATTCACTGAGCACATAAATATTTTTATGATTTTTCTACACTAAGATATGAATTTTTAAAGTTCCTATATTTATTTAATTCCAAATACCCTATTTATCTACTTATCCAAGTCGAAATCGCGTCATCCTTAACGTCTTCAAAGTCCCACATGTTGTTCCGTGATTCCCCACGCTTTACACCTCAGTTGCCATGCACGCCCACAGTCTGTGTTCCATCATCATGTCCGACAAAACCTGATTCATCCATTCGATATACGCGGAAATGGATGACATCCGTTCATAGTCCCTGATTGGCCTAACCCGATAACTATTCGTGTTTTAGACCTAATATCTCACTCGATTCCAACCAAACCACATAAGGTTTGTTCCTACACCTTCATCTAAGTAAAAAAAACCTATCTATATGGTTAAATACGTTTAAAATACAAGTTCTCTTCACAAAGGATAAAACCAAGGTAAAATTTAGGGATTTTGAGTTATACCCTTACCATAGAGCCGAGGCCTCAATTGGATTGGTTGGAAGCGATCGCCTTGAGTCCATAAAGCTCTTCAAAGTGTTGGCTTGAGCTGAGGTGCGACCTATGTATGATTCGATCAGAAGGTGACTTGGGCTTTGTCAAAGACTAAATTAGAGAGCTCGGGAGAGGGGGATTTTTATTGAGGAAGTGTTCTTAAGCTTGAGTGAAGATTAAGAGCAAGTCAATTTGTAGTTTTGGTAAATTTGGTGGCATGGCCATGAAATGCCCTAGATTTGGGTGTGAAGTTGAGCTTGGGTAGTGGAAATGGGTAACTGAGGATGGTTGGATTGCACCTGGGAAGACTGGGAGAGGCCCTGGAAGCAAATTGGCAGAGTTTCCCCTAGGATTTGGATTGTCTCCAATTTTCACCGTGAATGGGGCCATTTATAATTAAGGCCAAGGTTGAGGCCTCAGGCTGCCATTGGCTAGTGTCAATAAACTTAGGTGGAGGGCTGAGCGGTGCAATTAGCCAATTGGAAATTGCCACAAGGGGTTGGTAGAATTTGAGTTTAAACCATGGGGAAGCCTTCTCAATTTTAGGTTTGCCGACCACTAAGGAGGCCAGCCAGGCCAGGGAAGGTGGTTAGCTATTTCAAAGAGGTTAGGGAGGTTTAATGGTGATTCATTTGGGGCTTGGGAAGGCTGGTTGTATGGGTTAGAGAGTTAACCAATTTTAAGGAAGGAATTTCCATAAATTGAGGGATTTTTGGTCCATGGCACAAAAATCTGCTTAGCTAGGATTGATGTAGCCAGCTCACATGCTTAGGATGGGGCTGAGGTGATTAAGGTTTAATCAAATCAAAGGATTAGTGAAAATTTGGGTTTTAGGATTGAAATGTGGTTTGGGCTTGGACATTGAGTTGGAGCTTGGATCTAGACTAATTTATGGTCCCATTTGGCCTAAACGAATGCCACGAGGAATTTGGGAATTAAATTTTTGTTGAATTAGAGTAATTTTAAGACTCAATTTGATGGAATTTGGAATTGGGTTCCATTTTGGGGTTATTGACAATGGCTTAGATTCGGGTTTGAAATTCGATGGAAATGGGCTGTCGGCACTAAAAAGTTGAGTATTTGCCCTTTGGAAGCTGGTCGTTTACTGGAATTGAAATCTCATCACCTACTTCGGAAAGACATTTAATATATATATATATATATATATATATATATAAAAAAAATA
>JXCR01147714.1:53757-68778 GCA_002079205.1 Phalaenopsis hybrid cultivar
GAACATTCCCTGATTTTTCCAAAGTCAGAGAAGGTCCCTAGACAGAGAATCATATTTTTCAAGTTTATATGCATTATTTGCTTAAATTAATCATGAAAATTAGCATGTTGTTAGAAAAATCCAAGAAAATTTTGGAAGGTTTATGATGACCAGAGAGTCCTTGGGAAAATTTCTCATGGGTCAAGTCATTTAAAATGCACCTAATCTTTACAAACCCTAAATCACTAAAATAGTTAATTTTGAAAAATATAAAAAAGAAAATTACTTGATTTTTTATCTCCACTATTTTTCAAGATCCAGATAACTCACCATAAAAATTTCAAAGTNTACAAACCCTAAATCACTAAAATAGTTAATTTTGAAAAATATAAAGAAGAAAATTACTTGATTTTTTATCTCCACTATTTTTCAAGATCCAGATAACTCACCATAAAAATTTCAAAGTATTTTAAGTTCATTGGATAACTTAAATTAAATTTTCAAGTTAATTAACATTTTTGGCACTAAAATGATTTTTAATAATTAAAATGTAACTTAAAAAATTATAAAACTTATTTTTTTGAGTTCTTTGTGATTAGGGGTATTTTCTAAAAATAAAATGATATTTAAAATAAAAACTTGATNAAAAATTATAAAACTTAGTTTTTTGAGTTCTTTGTGATTAGGGGTATTTTCTAAAAATAAAATGATATTTAAAATAAAAACTTGATGTTTAGCCTATTTTAAATATTTAAATAATAAAAAAATCCATAAAAATCACAAAAATAATAAAATTCATGACAATGTTTTAAATTGCTTCCTAAGCACTTAAGAATAATTAGAATATTTTTCCTAATTTTCTAAATAAATATACTGAATTTCAACGCTTAAAAATAATTTTTAAAGGTTAATAATGAGTTTTCACTAAAAATAATTCCAATAAATCAAATAAATTTGGAAAAAATATAAAATCTTCTCCTCTGAGTTGTCTGACCTAGGAGGACTCTTCAAAAATATGAAAGTTAATTTTCTCCATTTAAAATATTTTATATTTAATAAATACCCTAGAACTTAAAATAATTCTTAAAGTTCAAATAAAATTTAAAAAATCATGAAATTTGGTCCAAAGGCTTCTTTGGTCTAATTATACCTCCAGTAAAAATTTTAATGGATTAAGGTTTAACTTGGTCAAGTTAGGAATTTTCTTTCTATAATTATATAAATTAAATTGAATTTTAAAAAATCAGATTTTCTTCTCTGATGTCTTAATTGACCCACGAATAAAGTAGGATAAAAATCGCAAAGTCATTTTGATTAAATTTGATGAATTATGAAGTGTTAGAGCTATAGGGGCAAATGTGTAATTCTGAAAATTTAGCCTTAACATTTAGGCTTAATTCAGGGAGGGAAATGGGTAACCTCTGATCTTAATTTGGATGTTTGAAACACAAGGGGTAAATTGGTAGAAACCAACCTCACTTTCTTAATAGAAAAGATAAGTTAATAAATTTCTAAATTATTAAAATTTGGAAGTTTGTTAAAATAAATGAACCCATGACTTAGGGGTATGACTTTTGAAGTGAATAATTAATAAATTTAATACCCCTATTTTGATTTTCAAATAAAATTCAAATCATGACCATCTAAAGCTTAACCTCTTTAAAATTAATTAAGGCACTCACTTAGGTGTTAAGGGCTTAATAGTGACTTAAGATAAATCAAGGCTGATTAAATGAAGAATATAAAAACAAACTCAGTTAAAATTAGAACATCTTTCAAACACTACAAGCCTAATTAGGAGTAAAATTTGGTTAAGAGTTCCAATAACACTAACTTGCCTCTTTGAAGGGTCTTCACCCACATAATATTCAAAATTAAATTACAAATGATAATTAACATATTCTTAGGGATAATTGATGCATCAATGTTCATTGAACACCAATGGTATTTACAGGATGAATTATTAAGAAACGTAATAAGTTTAAAAAAACTCAAAATTTTCCACCAGGCAGCTAGAGAATAACACGGACCTGCTTCTTTCTCTAGACCTGTTGGATACCTCGTAGATCTATTGAACTTAATATATTTTGCTTGACAACATCATCCTTAATTAAACTCCTAAGGACCCACCAAGATNGAATTTTCCACCAGGTAGCTAGAGAATAACACGGCCCTGCTTCTTTCTCTAGACCTGTTGGATACCTCGTAGATTTATTGAACTTAATATATTTTGCTTGACAACATCATCCTTAATTAAACTCCTAAGGACCCACCAAGATATGACNTTGTCAAAAAAACCTTTCCCCATTCAATAGGGCTGAAAAGAAGAAAAGGAAAAGAAACTTTACAAAGCAATGAGGACTCAAGGAAACAAAAGCCCTCCCTAGACAAGATGGTTAGGATAAACAACAGTGGACAGCCCTTTTATAATATAAGGCAGATCAGAGAGATCTGCCTTAATCAACCAAGCCAGCTCCACAGGAGGGGTAATATTTACTTTAGGCAACATAGACAAAGCACCTTGATGTGAAAGCCAATTAGCACATCTGTTACCCTCCCTGAAAATATGCTTCTAGATAATCTAAAGGTTGTGAGTCAACTTCATGTGAGTAATTTGCTTAACAGCATGTAGAAGAAACCAAGGTGGGGAGATGTTATCTTTTAAGAGCTGGAATAACCATAAGGAGTCCATTTCCACAATTAGTAGGTTTCATCCCATAACAACAGCTGTTTGAAGAGCCCATAACACAGCTAAGGCTTCAGCCTGCAAAGCATTGAGAGCATCAGTGAGAGATTGGAAAAATAGTAGGCATTCCCCAACGTTATTTCTTAAAATCCCCCCAATAGCAGCAGTGTGTCTTTTCTAACTCCCATCAGTGTTGATTTTGATCTAAGGATAAGAAGGTTTCCTCCAATGGAACATCAGAAATTTTGATTCGGCAGAAGAAACTTGAGTATTAAGGATTTAGGAGCACCCAGGAACTTTAATCTTATACCCCATGAGATTGATTATCTTAAGAGTATATGCCAAGCAGTTGGTAACAATTTGTGTAGCGCTTTGAGTTTTCCCCTCATATTTACTGCTATTTCTTGCCATCTAGATGAACCATGTAGTAATAAAGGGGATTATTTCAGCATGGTTCTCTTTCCAAACCTTCCAGCAGTCAAGGAAGTTTCCAAAATTCAATAAATGGGAAGGGAAACTAAGATTAGCAGCTACCTGTGTCCAAACCCCTTGAGCAACAGGACAAGAGAAAAACACATGATTTAAGGATTCCTCTTGTTGGCAACATAAAGTACATCTTGAAGGTCCTTTTAGACCCTTGAGTTTGAGTATATCATCAGTGGGAATAATATTATGAAAACATCTCCAGGTGAAGAAGGACATAGAGGGTGGCATTACCCCAATCCTTATGGTGCCAATTGTTTAATTGGGAATATGCAAATTTGGTAAAAGAGGTATGAGGAGGATTTTTAGTCACAATTCTATCTGGTTTCTGTGGAGTGACTGGGACCTTAAGAATTTGATACACTTGTTCAGGATTCACCATAGAAGCCAACATGTCTCTATTCCAATGATGATTATTCCAGCAAAGATGAATAGGGGTGTTGATAGCTGAGTCCAGAGAGGTTGATGGTTCCAATTTACCCTCAAGAAGCCAATTATCTAACCAAAAATCAACTTTTCCTTCTCCCACATCCCAGATAAAAAGGTCTTCAGCCACACACCTAATATGCAAGAGCTCAGTCCAAATTCTAGAATCCCCAGATTTTCTGCAGATAATTGTTGGATGGGAGTGCTTGCAATATTTTAACTTCATATAGTAAGCCCACAAAGACTTTTGTTCTCTAAATTTAATCCAGAGTTTACAATAGAAGATTTCATGAAGCTGTTGGAAAGACTTCATGCCAAGCCCCCCTGCAGCAAGAGGCAGGCAAAGCTTATCCCAACTAAACCAGTGAGCTTGTTTATAATTGCCTTCCCAAAAGAATTTATTCAACATCACCTCCAAAGTTTTCTGTGTGCCTTTTTTCATTTTCAGCATTTGCATAATATACATAGGGAAAGAAGCCAGGATACTTTTAATTAAGGTTAACCTTCCCCCCTGTGACAAATAAGAATTAGTCCAACAAGAGATTTGTTTGGAAATTTTAGAAACCACCTCATCAAATTGAGTTTGCTTCTTCCTGCCTTTAATCAACTGTACCCCAAGATAAACCAAGGGGCTGGTAGCAGATTTAAAACCAGTGAAATCTTTAATCCAGTTTTTGGCAACAGAATTGAGCTTATTGCTAAAGATAAGTTGACATTTCTTTGAGTTCAGGGAGAGACCAGAGATCTTTTGGAAAAAGTTTAACAAACTGAACACCTCCTTCACTGCTAGTTTTGAGGCCTTAGAAAATAATATGAAGTCATCAACATAACATAAATGACTTATGGAAATATTTGCTTTATTAGAAAATTTGAGATATTCCCTTTCAGAAAAATTATTGTTAAGAAGCCTAGATAAGTAGTCCATAACCAAAATGAAAATGTATGGAGAAAGGGGATCCCCTTGTTTGATTCCCCTAGTAGCTTGGAAATGCCCTTGAGAATTCCCATTAAGAAGAATGATATAAGAATTAATATTAAGCCACCTGTGAATAATTTGACAGAAGGAATTTTGAAACCCCCTAGCTTTAAGAACCTCCAAGATAAAATTCAAATTGATAGTATCATAAGCTTTAGAAATGTCCAGCTTATATATGAGATTACCCCCCTGCAAGGCTTGTCAATATCCAGAAAGAGTTCCTGTGTCAGTAGCACATTATCAGTAATTTGTCTTCCTATAACAAAAGCAGACTGATTACGAGAAATCATCCAAGATAAGTGTGGTTTTAATCTAAAAACTAATAGCTTGCTAATAAGCTTAGACAACACAGTGGTAAGAGAGATGTGTCTAAAATGTTCAAAAGGTTCTTACTTTTTCCTTCCACTTGATCCTCAAACCATTTTGAACTAAATCTCAAAGCAATATTATCTATCATATTTTGAGGAAAATTATGAGTGTTTGGTTGATGTGGTTGTTGGTTTTTTCTAATATTTTTTAACTTTTTGAAAGTAAGGTTTTGACTTTGAAAATAGTTTAATTTTGAAAATAAGATCAAACAGATTTCAACTATTTGATTATTTAAATAATTGAACACAATTTTACAAGTAATATATCATCTCAAAAAAAGAGAATATCACTTAAGAACGAATTCAATTATTCAAACTAAGAAATTAATGATATTTGTTTGGTCTATAAAAACCACAAAAGCTCTTTTCCCTATCTAATCCAAGGATTAGATAGAGTTTAGATTATCCAGATTACTAATTTTTTATTAGTTCAAGACCCTTGAAATCACTTAAGAAAACTCTCAATCAAGATAGGGGTTATGTCTTTAAGAATGCAAAGTTTAATTTCTACGATTGATTGTAGAAAAATAAACTGAGAGAGCCTCAATGTGGAACAATTATTTCTAGAACACAAAGGAATGAAAATATGAGATGTCAAAAATACTGAGAAAACGTTAGTGACATCTAAATCCTATAATTTATTTAAAAATTTAGGACTTATATTATACGACATACAATTATGCAAATGCCTAAGTTGGTATGAGGATTTTTTGTTGTACCAGAAAAAATACATCAAAATTTTAATGATTTATATTAACCGACACCATCTAAGATAACGTTGAGGCTTTGGTTGAAATTCATCCTTTGCTTCTTGTTTTGTCTTCTTCCAGATATCTCAGTGGTTGATAGTTAACATAAGTGCAGCACCACAAACTCAATAAAATAAAGAATAAAACCATGCCTTAAGAGACCTATCCTAGGTTCTTATTATTTACTTACAATAGTCCTCCATACAAATTCATTTTAGTACTCAATATTATAAAACAAGAAAATGATTAATGAGAAGTAATTTTATTTAAATTTTATGTAACCGGTCAAGATCCCATGGTTTGTCAAACTGGTACTACTATTAGTTTTGGATTTACTTAGTCTAAAGATGTAAATAAACATGTTTAGATCAGAAGACTTTTGTCAGCAACCATGGGTTACATCATCCAAGAAGTTTTCGTAAACCCAAAAGGTTAATTATTATTATTTTGTTTGTTTTCTTTTTTATCATTATCATTATTAAACCTATTTATATGCATTTTGAAGACATAAATCAAGCTCTAATATTATTAGAGTTTATTAAATCCCGTAAATCACCTAGAGAAGTGAATATGGTTTTTATAAACTCAATTATTATAATTTTTTTTTTAAAATATTTTGTGAATTTTTTATAAATTATTTTGTTGAAAATCTTTTAGCTCACGTTGGAGATCCTTTTGTCAAAATTATTTTGTTTTAAGGGTTGGTACAAGTCAAGAAGGTGGAGATTCTTTTGTTAATGAAGGGTTTAAAAAGTGGAAGGAAAAAGTAAACGTTTAGCTCACGTTGGAGATCATAACAGTGCTCATAATAAGGTAAGACAAAAATATGAGGATCTAATTAAGCCTTAAGTATAAAGTGTTTCTACCATGTAGTTGAGTGAGAATGAGAGCAATAAAAAAGAATATAGGATTATGTTGATTACAACTATTGATTTTGTTTGATTTCTTCTACGACAAGGTTTGTCATTTAACAGGCATGGTGAATCATCTAAATTAGCTATTCAAGGTAATTATTTGGAGCTATTTCATTTTATTACAAATCATAATAAAAAATCAAGAAAGTTACGTTTGAAAATTCTAGCACTAAAGTGCATTTAACTTCACTAAAGGTTCAAAAAGAACTTTTTCAAGCTGCATTAGTTGAGATTTTAGCTTATATCTTGAAAGATATATGTGATTCTTACTTCTTCATCTTATTTGATGAGTCTCGTGACAATAAACAAACAATTAACTATCGCAGTGAGATATGTTGATAAAAAGGGGCAAGTTATTGAAAGGTTTATTGCGTTAAACATGTTCTTCAATATCTTCAGTTGCACTCAAAATAACACTTGAATTTATACTTGCAAAGCATTCATTAAGCTTACAAAGGATACATGGCCAAGGCTTTGACGGGGCATCCGATATGTGAGGTGAGTTCAATGATTTGAAAGCACTCATTCTTAGTGATTATCCTCAAGCATTCTATGTTCAATGTTTTGCTCATCAGCTTCAGCTATGTTTGGTAGCTGTAGCAAAAAAACCATTGATAAGATAAACATCTCTTTGAGTTCACTTCAAGAATCCTTGATACTTTTTGAGCTTCTTGTAAGAGGAGTGATGCTCTTAAAACCATTCAACATGAGAAAATTTTTTTGCGTCTTATAGTGAAAATTTTAATTAGAAGTCGTGCTTTAAATAAATAAACTACTTTGCAACAAACTGAAGACACCTGTTAGAGCTCACATTTTTATATTTTAATTAGTCCCATGAAAATATATGCATATGTACTTGAAGTACTTACAATTAACAATTAGTTGAAGCCGGTATTTTAGGCGATGTAATTGAAAGTTTTGACTTTATCTTCACGGTGCATTTAATGATTGATATAGGGGTTACAAATGAATTGTCACAATCTTAAAAAAAAATATCAAGGTATTATGAATGCCATGAAATTGGTGCAAATATCAAAACAACAATTACAAATGATGCAGAAGAATGGATGATAATCTTTATTAAAAAAATTATATCGCTTTTGCAATGTTTTTTGAAATTTATGTTCCACATATGAACTCAACTTGTAAGGCTCGATGAATGTCAATAAGAAGAGGTGAAAAAATTACAATTTGCATCATTATCATGTTGAGTTATTCTACAGTGCGATTGACACGCAACTTCAAGAGTTGAATAACCGTTTCTTTAAAGCAAGTATGGAATTGCTTATCGAGATAGTCTGTCTAAATCCAAGTGATTCATTCTCAACTTTTGATAATGTTAAGCTTATTCGTTTTGCAAGGCTATATTCTAATGATTTTTCTACAGTTGAGCTTGTAGCTCTCGATTATCAATTATCCACGTATATTCCTGACATGTGCTCTAGTGAGGATTTCTCATTTTGAAGAGGCAATGCTGATATTGTGAAACAACTTGTTACAGTCTAAGAAGGTTTGTGTGTATCCTCTCATTTAGAGATTTATTACGTTGACATTAACTTTATTAGTTACTATTGTTGCAGTTGAGATAGTTTTTTCTGCAATGAACATTATGAAATATTGATTACGTAGTCGAATAAGTGATGACTAGCTCAATGATTGTCTTATATCTCACATTAAGAAAGCATTATTTGACTTGATTCTTAATGAAATAATTATGCAACAATATCAATCTTTGCAAAGTAAATCAAAAAGTGTGTAATCATTGATGTGCTGAGTAGTTTTCTTAGTACAATCTCAAAATTATAGTTGTGTAAAACTTATAAAGTTGACTTCGCTTTACAACTATGCCAAAAACTTGATGCGTTATTTTATGAATAAGAAATTTAAGCAATTTATGTTAGGATTCTACGCAAGTATATGTATCGTTATCAAGTAATATAGTACTTTCTATTTAAGCCCCAAATATCGATCCCATAAGGAATGTTTAAATTCAAAATAACAAATTAACTAGAAAATTTACAGAAATAAAATGAAATTACTCTCACTAATTTCAAATTGTTTGAGATTCTATCAGAACTAAATTATTAACTATTAGAAAAACTAAAATGCAAAGTTTAAATAGTAACTACTAAACTATGTTTTATGTGATGAAGTTTTTTAATATGAAAAAGCATCTTTCCCACTACAATGAGTTTTTAGTAAAATGAGATGAGATAAATGGTTTAAATATGTGTTGTACCAAATAGGAGTAGTTTTAATTCTCTACACTGATTCAGTGTTATAGAAAATCATTGGCTAATCTCAGGTTTAGTCCCTAAATCCGTGGTTAGGCTAGGAGGATACTGACTCTTACTCCAGAGCTCCCACTTCTCTTCCCCTGAAGGCTAACGCTTGCTTTAGTTCTTAAACACTAAGACCGAATTGGGGATTTTAGTCTGTCACCCTAAAATCTCCAATCCTACACCCAACAAAGTTTATTTCCCTATTTATTTACATAAATTCCATGAAGGAAATACTCCTTCATGGAATTAAATGTAATTTTTACTCTTATTGTAAAACTCATACTCCATTTCCGGGATCATATGTTTTACAAAATATTTTAACACTTCAATTGGCTAGATCGAAAAGTAAATTAAGAACAGAGTTGAAAAACCATCACAATTTATTTTATATTTTAAATTTGGTACATCCAAATTATCTCTTTATTTCACCATATCTCAGAGTAGGGAGAAAGATAAAGAAACTACTCAAACATCATGAAAATGGTACAACAAAACAAAAAAATTAATATATAAAAGAAAGTTCATACAATAATAATAAACAAATAACACTTATCTGAAACTCTTTCTCAAAGCAAATGCCTTGTAGCCTCTCTTAGAAGATGTAGGAAGAAGAAATCTCTCACTTCTCTCCCTCTCAAACACTCTTAGAGAAGAATTCACACTTAAAGTCACCACAAAAACTTAAAACTCTAAGGAAATAAATGACTAATGGACTCTAAGTGGCTTTAGGGAATGTGGAATAGCATAGAAGAGAGTGGAAAGCGGTTGAAGGGGCTCTTTTCTGATCAATTTCCATTCTAAATAGAGCTTAATGTCAGTTTTCTAATACATGCATAAAAAACTCTTCAAAATTCATTGAATCTTCTAGAAATATGTCTTGCACCAACATTGGCGCCGTCGGCGCCAGTGACCCGTAAATTAATTCAATGCTCTCTGTTAAATGGCGTCGTCGGTGCTGAGGATAGTTCGACCTCTGTTCTGTAGGTCTACGCCATCGACGCTAAGTATTTCTTCAAAATTGTCATTTTGACTCCAAATTCTATCCTTTTTGCTTCCTTTTTACTTCAAGTCCTAAAAATCAACAACGTACAATAAAGCATGAAAAATACCTTCCTTTAAAGTGTAATATCAGTAAAGATGAGTATAAAATATAGGTCTAAATATGCATGTATTTTTAGTGCATCAATTTCTTGTTGCAAAATATTCTCAACTTTTCATATTAACTTCTATTTTGGGATGTCAAATTTTCTGAGGTATTTTTTGTTTCCAACATGCTTCTTTTTACTTTGGCATTTAACTTTTAATTTATTTCTCATTTATTATGTTTTTTTAGCCGCTTATAAAAATTGTTGAAACTTCCTCCAGACAATGAATTCAAGGTGAAATTTAGAAAGCAAATATTGAATGTAATATCATGTTTTTGTTTGTAACAGTACTTCAACCTCAAACCTTGCACCAAATTTCACTGGTAATTCTTTCTTATAGCTTTCTTTTCTTTTTTACTTAGTTTAACTGTCAATTATGCAACATTTTATTATGTAAATGCAATATACTTTTTTATGTTAATATTTTTAAATTATATTTGCCTACATTGATTTGATCACTCTTGATACGCCACCAATAAATTTTTATCTTCCTACACGAATCTCAAAGCATGACGCAAATCTCGAGACAATATTTTGAGTAAGAAGTGTTTGAATCTGGATAAAATTCATACAGAGCTCTAGTTTTAGCAAACTTATAGTCAAACTGATTGGCTCAATGAGACAAAACTAATGATTTAAATTTAGTCTAATCCTAGTCAAATCAAGCCCAGATCAAATTATTAAACCACACTTAGAAGATTTTCGGACACATTTGAAAGGTTAAGCTTATGTTGAAGGTAGAAAGTTTATAGTAGAATCAAGTATCTCGACAAGATGAATCCAATGAGCCCAAGATTGCTCAATTCCGACATCATTAAGGCACTTAAATGCCCATCAAATGTCATTTCATTGAGGGACGCCCTCCGGACTGTCCAATCAAAATGGTTTATATTCCTGAATTAATTGCACCCAGAACACTATAATAGAGCCTCACCCCTCACATGAGGGAGGAGGCATGAGAGAGAATTGAGGCTTTGAGAATGAGCTTAAGTCCAACATCATCTTTGCCATTGTAGACTGTCGTCGATTACCACCAATCAACGCTGACCTCCATCGACCATCACTGACCGTCATCAACTGTCGTTGACCACTGCTAATCACTGGCGACCAACACCCTCTGTCAATTACCACCGGTCGTCATCGACTGCCGCCGATCGTCGCTGTCCTCCGTCGACCACCGCAGAACGTCATCGACAGTCGTCAACCACTGCTAACCAGACACTGTCAGTCGACGTTGTACCTTGGAAAAACTAGTAACTCTTTCCCATCTGCAGGATAAAGGAGTCTCTGTAATCATCAACTTATAGTGAATTTTTATAACTGGTTCAGGCCCCGTGGTTTTTTCCCATTATAGGTTTTCCACGTAAAAACTTCTGGTGTCATCACAGGTTCTTTCCCTTTTCATCTAAGTGTGTACTAAATACTCGTGCAATGCTAAGATGATAATCCATTACTCTACCGCTGTAAATTTTCTAGGACGCATCAGTTTGGCGCTCTCTATGGGAAATTTTCAATTCCACAACTAAAGTACTAACGTAGATTACTACATGGCCACCAAACACAATATTCGTGACGATGGAGCATTTCGCTCCAACACCCATCATTCCAGAGAGCAGTCACAAAGCCAAGGGTGACATGCTTCTTCATCTTCCTGCCCTAGAAGATGCTATCCTTCCAACAAAGACATTTTGGGTCCTTCTATAGAAGATCAAATGCGCAAAATGGAGGAGTCTCAACTAGATATCCTACATCTCCTACGCGAGGCTCATCAACCGCTGCCTACATCATTGGATGAAAATCATTTAACATTAACTCTGCAACCTATGAGAAACATACCACTCGGAGGAATTCGTACCAGCCAACCTCCTCAAGAAGGAACACTTTCCCTGCATGTCGTGATGCTGAAATCCTAGATACCGCAAGTTCCACTCTTCATCTTCCTACTATTCCAGAGGATGTCATTCTTAATGAACTACGACACCTCATCCAGGAAGAGTTCCCCCTAGAGAAAAAGGATCGCTTCTACACTCACCATAACATACATGAATCCTCTCCCTTAGCGGATGTGGTCCTCTAACACCTCATCCCAACAAACTTTAAGCTTCTGAACATCGATGCATATGAAGAGATAACAGACCCCTATGAGCATATTGATCATTATCGAACCATCATGTACATTCAGCGTGCCTCTGATGTGCTTCTATGTCAAGTGCTCTCGACTAGTCTTAAAGGACAAGCTCGAACATGGTTCTGCTCTCTGTGAGGGGGCACTGTAAACACCTTTAACAAGCTTGCTAGACTGTTCACGGAGCAGTTCATTACAAATCAAAGAATCATCAAAGATTCATCCCATCTCTCGGGAATTCATCAAAGTGAAAGAGAGTCGCTCAAGGACTTCTTCCGTAGATTTTATGTTGAAGCCCATCAGATTTGGGGAGTGGATCTAGAGTTACTAAGGGGATTCTTCCTTGGGGGGTTGATCCTGATTTTTTTATATGTAATGATTTATGAAGTTGACACCACTACAGCGCCAAAAACTTGATCCTTGTACGAAAAGTAAGTTATGTAAAATATACATAATTATAAGCAATTAATAATGGGATACGCAAGTATACATATTGTTATCAAGTAATAAAAGACTTTCTATTTAAGCCACAAATATCGATCCTACATGGAAGGTGTAAATTGGAAATGATAAGTTTTACTAAGAAATTTACAGAAAATCAAATGAAATCACTGTCACTAATTTCGAATGTTGTGATGTTATCAAAACTAAGGAACTAAACTATTAGCAAAATAGAAATGCAAAGTTTAAAAAATAAATACTAATCTACTAACTATATTTATGTAATGAAGATTTCTTATGTGAAAAAAAGCATCCTTCCAACTACAATGAGGTTCTAGTGAAATGAGATGAGATAAATGTTTATAATATGTATTGTGTCAAATAGAAGCAATTATAATTCTCTACCTTAATACAGTGCATAGAAAATCATTGGCTAATCCTAGGTTTAGTCTCTAAATCCGTGGCTAGGCTAGGAGGACACCAGCTTCCACTCCAAAGATCCCACTTCCCTTCACCTGAAGGCTAACTCTCGCTTTAGTTTTTAAACACTAAGACTGAATTAGGGATTTTAGACTGTCACCCTAAAGATTCTCCAATTCTACACCCAACAAAGAATATTTTCCTATTTATTTACACTTAATTCCATGAACGAATTTCTCCTCCATGAAATCAAATGTGATCCTCTCTCTGTTGTAGAACTCATACTCCATTTCCCGGATCATATGTTTCATAATATATTTTAACAATTCAATTGGCCAGATTGAAATGTAAATTAAGTTTAGAGTTGAAAAATCATCACAATTTATTTTATATGTTAATAGTGGCACATCATATTATCTCTTTATTTTACCATATCTTAGAGTAGGGAGAAAGATAGAGGGAACCACTCAGACTTCATGAGAAAGACATAACAAAACAAAAATTTTATATATAAAAGAAAGTTCATACAACACTAATAAATAACCAAACTTATTTGAAACTTATTCTCAAAGCAAATCCCTTGTAGCCTTTCCTTAGAAATGCAGGAATAAGATATCTCTCACTTTTCTCCATCTTCAACACTTACAGAAAGTTTCACACAAACCCTAAAGTATAAAAGAAAAATCACTAATGGACTCCAATATGGTGGTGGAATGAAGATGGATTATGAAAAATGACGAAAATGGAGCATGGTGGAACGTTTTGGAGTAAAAAGGAGTCCCTTTCCAGATGAATTTCAGCTCCAAATAAAGCCCAAGTCAGTTCTCCAAGAGGTGCCACCAAAAATTCTTCAAAAATCATCCAAATACATCAATCCTTCTAGAAACAAGGGCTGAACTGGCTTTAGCACCATCGGTGCTAGTCTGGCACTGAGTAAAAATTTCTGCAGTTGTGTTGTTCTGCGCCGTCGGCACTGCCCTTGGCACGGTCGGCGCTAAGTACTTTTTCAAAAACGTCATTTTGACTCCAAATTCTATTCTTTTTGCTTTTTTTTTGGCTTTAAGTCCTAAAAATCAATAATCTGTAAGAAAACATCAAAATACCTTCCATTAAGGTGCAATATCACCAAAAATAAGTATAAAATATGGGTCTAAAATGCATATATTTTCGGTGTATCAAAATCCCCAAACTTACATGTTACTTGTCCTCAAGTAACTCCTCGACTACATAAAAATATGACTTATGGTAAAGAATTTAACTTCTAGACTTCCATATTTAAGTTCTCTAAACATAATAGTATAACTTAAGAAAAATTCAAAACAACTCCAATTAATACTAAAGGTGCTAAGATATTCCGTAATTAAGCCTAAGATTTTGGATCCTCTATTTCTTTCAAGAAAAATTGCAATTTTTCATATTAAAGTCACTTAGAAAATTCATATGAAAAAGAACTTCATAAAACTTTATTAATCATTTTGCTAATACTCAAATAAAAAGTTTAGAAAATGTGTGCAAGTCTTTTTCCTTAAGTTGATTCAAGTGAGGCCAATTTTTAATTAGGCATCTCCTTAAGCTTCTCCCCACATCTTTTTTCTTTTTTGCTTTACTTTTCAGGATCATTTTTAATCCCCTTTTTCTTTTCTTTCTTCTTCTCTTTTTTTTTATATATGTGAGGATTTCTATATATGGATAGCCTTTAATGAATTTGAACTTCGCTATCCTCTTCTTAAAGTTAAAAACTTTTTACATTTCTTCACATAACAAATTTATATTAACTTAAAAATTACATAAAGTTTAATTCTTTTCTTTTTACATGAATCCTCTAAGATTTCGAATACTTTAAAAATATAAATTACCTTTACTTAAAATAGAAAAATATAGTCTTCTTCTCTTTTACCAAATATCTTAGTCTCTAGAATTAACCTTTATTATTGAAAATTTTTTATTTAAATTTACTATATATTTAGAAACATAAATATAGTTATCCAAAGTTAACCCCTAATACCAAAGGTCATGTTAAATTTAAA
>JXCR01147714.1:70228-134225 GCA_002079205.1 Phalaenopsis hybrid cultivar
AAGAATCTGGAAATTCATTTGAGAAGAAAAGATTGGGACTCAATGATGTAAAAGCTATGAAATATTTATAAGGTAAAGGAAAGCTTTGAGTTTCAAATTTAGGGAAAGAAATATGATGTTCAAAATCATTAAAGGCTATCAAGATATAGTAATCCTCACTTGAAAAAGGAAAAATAAGGATTGACAATAATCCCTGAAAAGAATAGAAAAATATATAGGATTGAAAGCAATCCAAATGAAAAAGATAAAAGAAAGAAAAAAAAATATAAGGTGAGGAGAAACTTGAGGATATACCTAATCAAAAATTGGCTTCACTGGACCTACCTAAAGGGAAAACCTAAANATATATATATATATATATATATATATATATAAGTGTGTTGTCTTTAAACAACTTATATTACAAAAAAGCTACAAATTTTCCAACTCAGGATCAGGTCTACAGCTGAACAACATCTTGTCTTCGTTCATTCTTCTAGGGGTTCTCAAGACTCTTTGATATGAGACTCCAGGGATGCAGTTTTTAGCTACATCAACGCCGTTCCCTTTTAGAACCAATTTTGAGCCCATAGGTAAAGGCATCTCAAAAATTCTCCATCACCAATAATCTGAATCTCTGTCATGAACATAATATTGTACTTATTAATAAATGAGACTATACAAAACTGCCTCATGAAATCATGGTGATCAACATGTCAAGGAATACAGTCACCCTCTTCATATCTGTTGATTATGCAGTTGTTCGAATTATAATCTGCCGGTAAAACACGCCAAGTCACAAACTGCTTGATTATTTTCTTTATAAGTGATGGTAAAGAATCAAATTCATCATGACGAATTATCCTAGGTGGATTAAATTAATTATCTTGAGCAAAATTGTAACAACATCCATATTGTATGTTAACTCTCCCTTTTCCACGTTTCCATTTCCTAAGATCAGAATATGCTCTTTTTAAATGGTTAACACGTCCCATGTACCTCTCAACGAAGACAAAATCTATAATATCATGTTGTTCACTGTCAGTTAATACAATATGCAATTTCAATCCTTCCAAGATGTTGATATACTTCCCTTGAAGTTTCTAAAAATGCTCAAAATTCTGTCTTCTTACACTTTGATATTTCTCCAGCTCATGTTCTAAAATGATCTACAACCGACATAGTTTATCGACAAATTGAGGGACATAAGAATCAATATTCATAGATCCTTCTTCAACTCTTTCTTTCTTAGGAACAATTTTCTCTACATCTTTCAAAGGTCATGGCAACACTTCAACTAGTTGATTCAAAAATTTTCCTTTAAGGTGACTGCCACTTGCAAAATGAAAACCTCATGTTCTCCCTATTCCTTCAATTGTTCCAACATTTTATGAATGCTTTGATTTTAATTTCTTTTCGATGTGCAATTAACTGTTGCTTTTCCTTCCGAATGATTGTCGATAGGAGTAGCACCAACAAGCTCACCTTTTGATGTCGTCATCATTGTTCTCATTGATTAATTGTTGTGTTGCTCGTTTCTGCTTTGTTGATCCTTTCTTCTTTTTCGCGGTATATTGATCTTTACTTTTACAATTCAGTACAGGCTTCTGCTAAAAAAATTCTTCTTTATTTATCACAGTCAAAACTGAAATTTCATAATCCAACTCTATATGTTCAAAATTCAGATCAAATTTAATTACTGCCCCTTCTTTAATCCATTCTTTATTTAGGGAAAAACCAATGCTACTCTTAAAAGTGTATATCAGTCTTCCACCTGACATTTTTGTGCACAAAAACAAGAAAACATTCAGTATGTCAGATCGGGCTAAGTAAGAACAATATGAATGAAAAATTTCATGAATATATTATTTATCATTATATATATACACATGTTTTAATTAATGTATTTTTTATTTATGTATTTTCACGAGTTCGAAATTTATTTAAAGATTTGAACTTATGTGAAAGAAGAAAGAATAATTATGTCACATTTTGAACTATATACACGAAATTTATTGCAAAATGAATTTCTTTTATTCAACAATTTTATTAGAATTTGAAGTTTAGACCCAGTTATAATTAAAATGTAAATGTTTCTAAGAAAAATAATCTATTTTTAAAGTTTGTTCTTTCAAAAAATCATGACGCATAGTATTTTTTGAGGTATCATCCATTAATAGGAAGCATAGACCTTTCTCCTTGGCAATCGACTAATTGGTAAGCACCTCCAAAGTAAACTTTTTCAATCACAAATGGTCCTTCTTGGGTTGGTCCAAATTTGTCTCCTATTTTGTAATGTGCAAGAATACGTCATCTGAGAACAAGAACGAAATCACCAACTTTGAAAGTCTTGGGGCAAACCAGTTTGTCATGTGCATGAATCATCTTGGCTTGATACAATTCCAGATTTTGTTGTGCTACCAATCATTTCCCCTCCAAGCTTTCCAATTCTTCTAGTTGTAGTCTGGCATTTTATTTAGTAGTGAATTTGTTGGGGACGCAACTCTAAGAGATCGAAATTAAATCTCTAAAGCAAGCACAACCTCAGACCCATACACAAGAGCGTAAGGTCTAAACTGAGTTGGAGTTATGAATGTAGTTCCATCGGCCCATAATGCTTTTATTAATTACTTGTGCCAATTCGTTTTAATCTCATCTAAATTTTTCTTTAGAATTTGGATGAGATTCTTTTTAAAAGTCTAGACGAATTCGTTAGCCTTCAAGTAATAAATTGTAGAATAACACCAGTCTATTCCATGTCTTCTAACAAAGTTGTTGATTTTTTGTATTCTTGAACACAAACTCATTATCATAGATGATTCTCTGTGGCACCCAAAATGGTAGATGAATTCATACTTAAAACTGCAGAACATTATGTGCTTCACTTCTCTCAATGGAATTGCTTCTGCCCACTTTGAAAATAAATCAGTAGCAGTGAGAATGAATCGATGACCTTTCAAAGATGGAGGATCTATAGGACTAATGCAATGGGCAGTTAGCACTAATAAAAATAAAATTAGTATAAATAATTTTATCTTTTAAAATCTCTAAGCTGCCAAACCCATAATAATAACGCAAGTATACATATCACTCAAGTAATAAAGGGCTCTAAGAGAGTCCTAAGTATCGATCCCACAAGGAGTTTGAAATTCTTATGGTTATGACATCAAACAAAATATTCAAATTGAAAAACTTACATAAGTAAAACAAATCTAAAAGAGATTTAATGTGTGTTAAATGAAATGCAATTAAAAGAATTAAGTTAACTAAACTAATTGCTAAACTTCAAAAGTAAACTGATAAAGACTAAACAAAGTTTTGAAATGAAGAGTTTAAATTTAAGAAAGCCTCCTTCCCCTTTATAATAAGTTTATGGAATCTGAAGAAATTAAAATAATTAAAAATACATATATATAATTGTATTGTGCCAAGTAAGAGCAATCCTATTCTTTACCCTTTGACAGTACATAAAGAATATTAACTAATCCAGAGTTTGGTCCCTAAATCCGTGGTTAGATTGAGAGGATATTGGCTGCCACTCAAGAGCTCTCACTTCTCACTTGCCTGAGGGCTAACAATCTTACCTTAGTTTCCAGGAAATTGTACCAAATTGGAGATTTTAATCTGTCACCTTAAAATTTATAATTTTGTGCCCATCAAATCATATTTCAATATTTATTTGCATGCAACCCATGGATTACATTCTCACACATGAAATTGAATGTGACTCTTACTTGGTTGTAGAAAGCATAGCCCTTTCAGATCATATGTGTTCTCAATAAATTTTAACCTTTTAATTGGCTAGATCAAAAAGTAAATGAAGATCAGAGTTTGAATCATTAGAATTTATTGACATTTAAAATCTTAGAAAAAAAAGCTAATTCTTCACAAAACCATCTCTCAGTGTAGGAATAAAGATAAAGAAGACTGCTCAGAATTCTTGAGAAGGATACGACAAAACACGTATTTTATACATAAAAATAAGTTTACAAAATAAAGAAAGAAAAGAACACAACTTATCTCACACTCCTTCCAAAGAAAATCTCTAGAAGTTCATTTTAAGCACTTTCTCTCTTTACAATCACACTCAATTCTCTCTTAGAAGTGTGATGAAGAAGAAATCTCTCACCCTCTTTCTCGTCTTACAACCTTAGAAGAAAATCCACTTTTCTCAAGGACTTTTGTCCCACGCTAAAGCCTTCTTCTCTATCTCATGCCCCCCTCTTCTCTAGACTCCTCTTCTTTTTAATTAAGGTCAGCCTTCTTTCAAAACGAATTAAAAAATCCCTCCAATTTTTCTCCCAAAAAGTCACAACTTTTAACCCCAAAAGACAAGTCCCTTCATTCAAGAGACATAGTTCTTCATTAAAGAGCCTTCAGAAGTGTATAGATGTATTGAACCACTCCATGAGAGATTTGAATTATTTAGAGCCTTCATAAACCACTTAAAAGTAGTCGTGATCTGCCTTACTCCATCTTAATTCATCTCTGGCACTTCTGGCGCCAGCTTAATGAAGCCTGCACTATTATCTGGATTTTGGTGCTAATTCTGGCACTTTTGGTGCCGCTTCTCTGTAAAATGGCACCTCTGGTGCCAGTTTCTGCACTTATGGTGTCAGCTCTCTAGAAAATGGTGCTTTAGGCACCAATCTGGCGCCAGGATTATGAAAATCTCCGTTTTGGCTCCAAATTTCCTCCTTTTTACTACTTCTTGCTCCAAATTCCTAAAATGGATATTTGTGTAATGAAAACATGAATATAGCCCTTTTTTAAGTGGAATATCACCAAAATAAGCATAAAATATATACATAAAATAATACATTATTTTGGAGTATCAAAATCCCCCAAACTTAAATGTTACTTGTCCTTAAGTGACCCTTTTACTACATAAAAGTATGACTTATTACATAGATTAACTTATAAAGTTCTATAACTTGTTTTGATAAATTTAATAGTATACCTCTTAGAAAAATTTTAATAACTTTTGTTAAAATTAAAAGTATAAGAACATCTAGTAATCAGGTTTAAGAGTTATGAATCTCCATTCATTTCAAAAATAATTGTAATTTGTCATATCCAAGATACTTAGAATATCTATATGAAAAAGAATTTCATGAAAACTTTATTAGTAAGGATGCCAATACTCAGATACAAGTTTAGTAAATTTAATAAAGCCTTTTTCTTCAAGTTGATTCAAGTGAAGAAATTTTTGATTAGACACCTCCTTAAGCTTCTCCTCACATATATATATTTTTTTTCTTTAGGATCTTTTTCAATCCTTCCTTTTATTTTCTTTTTCATATGAAAATTAGTAAATCTAAATAGCCTTTAATAATTTTGAACTTCAATATCCTCTTCTTAAATTTAAAACTTCTTATATTTCTTAACTTTATCAATTCATACTAGCTTTGAAGATTTTTCATAAAGTCTTACTCTTTTCTTCTTACATGAAACTCTAGGATTCTTATAACTCCAAAAATACATTCCTATACTTTAAATAGAAAAACATAGTATTATTATTTCATACTAAATATTTTAACTCTAGAATTGACTTTCATTATTAAAGATTTTTCCTTAAATTTACTATAATGTTTACAAACAAAAAAAAGGTTATTTAAAGTTAAACTCTAATATCCATGGTCATGTTAAATAAATTTTACAAGTATAGTCAATTGACAACAAATAAATTTTAGTTTACCTCTTTTAACAAAAATTTTCTTTCCCCAAAACTTAAATTCTTAAATTATAAATAAAACATACAAAAAAAATTGTAGGTGAAAGAAAACAGTAAATGCATAAAAATAAATCTAGCCTGTAGATGATTCTGAATATGAAACTTGGCTCTTGATATTTTGCAGGTGCTAAATTAAAAAGTATAGGATTTAAAGTATTAAATGACATAATATATCGAAGGACATAAAACTAGTCAAACTTATAATAATAACGCAAGTATACATATCGCTCAAGTAATAAAGGACTCTAATGGAGTCCTAAGTATCGATCCCATAGGGAGTTGGAAATTATTATTGTCGTATTGTCAAACACAATATTCAAACTATAAACTTTAGTAAACAAAACAAATCTAATCAAAATTTAAAGTGTGCTAAATAAAATGCAGTTAAAAGAACTAAGTTAACTAAACTAATTGCTAAACTTCAAAAGTAAACTTATAAGGACTAAACAAAGTTTTGAAATGAAGAGTTAAAATTTAAGAAAGCATCATTCCCTATTATAATGAGTTTATGGAATGTGAAGAAACTAAAATCATTTAAAATACATATATAATATTGTATTGTGCCAAATATGAGCAATCATATTCTTTACCCTCTGAGAGTGCATAAAGAACATTGACTAATCCAGAGTTTGGTACCTAAATCTTTTGTTAGGTTGAGAGGATAGTGGCTGCCACTCCAAAGTTCTCATTTCTCCCTCACCTGAGGGCTAACAATTTCACTTTAGTATCCAAGTAACTAGTCCAAATTAGGGAATTTAATATGTCAACTTAAAATCTCTAATTTTCCGCCCATCAATGTATATTTACCAAATTATTTTCACGCAACTTTATGGAATACATTCTCACCCATGAAATTAAATGTGACTCTTACCTTGTTGTATAAAGCATAGCCCTTTCAGATCATATGTGTTTGAAAAAACTTTAACCTTTCAGTTGGCTAAATAAAAATGTAAACGAATATCAAAGTTTGAATCATCACAATTTATTGACATTTAAAACCTTACAAAATAAAACTAATTCTTCACAAAACCATATCTCATTATAAGGAGAAAGATAAAGAAGACTACTCAAAATTCATGAGAAGGATACGACAAAACACATATTTCATATATAAAAACAAGTTTTAAAAAGAAAGAAAGGAACACAACTTATCTTACACTCCTTCCCCAGAAAATCCCTAGAAGTTCCCTTTAAGCATTTTCTTTCTTTGCAATAATACTCAATTCTCTCCTAGAAGTGTAATAGAGAAAGAAATCTCTCACCTTCCCTCTCATCTTACAATCCTAGAAGAAAATCTTCTCTTCTCCAAGACTTCTCTCTCACGCAAAGAGAGAATTCTATATCTAGACAACGATATGTCTAAATATAGAAAAGATATGTCTCTCACTTTTTAATTAGAAAATCTCTCACTTTATTGAAAAGATATGTCTCTTGGATGAAGGGACTTGTCTCTTGGTGTTAAAAGTTGTAATTTTTTGGGGAAAATTAGAGGGAAGTTTGAATTCCTTTTGAAAGAAGGCTGGTCCTAATTAAAAAAGAGAGGAGTATAGAGAAAAGAGGGGGAGTGAGATAGAGACAAATAAGAACCACTCCATGGGACATTTGAATTATTTGGAGCCATAAATCACTAAAAAATAGTCACGAACCTCATTAATCCATCTTAATTCATCTCTGGTGCTTTTGACGCAAGCCTAATGAAGTTCACATAGCTCTATGGATTCTAGAACTTCTAGCGGCGCCACTTCTCTGTAAAATGGTGCCTCTGGCCCTAGTTTATGGTGCTTCTAGCACCAGCTCTCTGAAAAATAGTGCTTCAGGCCTCTAGTGCTAGGATTATGATAATCTCCATTTTGGCTCCAAATTTCCTCATTTTTTGCTACTTTTTGCTCTAAATGCATAAAATTGATATTCTTGCAACAAAACTTTAAAATACCCTTCTTTAAAGTGCAATATCACCAAAATAAGCATAAAATGTCCATAAAATAGTACATTATTTAGGTGTATCAAAGATCCACCATATCTGTGCCCCAAAACGCAAACAGCCACGGTGTGACTATCAAGTGTAGAACATTTAGAGGTTGATGTAAGACCACTCCATGTATCTGACATTGGTGACAACTTGTGGTGATTTGTATATAATCAGTAATCATTACAAGACAGTAATATCCTAACCTTTGGATTCTGATTTTCACTTTTGGACTTGATTGATGAGTGTCACAAATTCATGAATCTACTTCTTTAACAATTTCCTGAGTCGCTAAACCGTTTAGACATCTCAACCACATTTGATTGAAAGATCATTGGTAAAGGACATTCCCTATTAAAGCTAATGATAAGGCTCTTTTCTTTATCTGATGTGTCGCAAACTTATCATCTGATAATTTGCCTGTCTTTAATTAATTGACATTAATCTTCAGCGGCTTTGGTAATTATCATTGCTTTCTTTTCTTTATCTAGCTTATTCAAAGTAACTATATCAATTTGAGAAAGAACTTGAAGTTCTTGAACTGTTATTTCAATGGAATCTTCTTGTGGACATGCAAATTCCTTGGTGAGTCTAGCTAAAGCATCTGCAAGAGTATTTTCTTCCCTTAGAATTCTATAAAATGTTACATTAGGAATCAGTACCGGTAACTTCATTGTATAACAAATGATACTATTCTAACCTTGGTTTTAAGATCCTATACTATCCAACAACCTGTTAAATAATCAGTTGTGAATCCCCATAGATATTAGTGTTAGTTATACCTACTGATATTGTCAACTATAATCGTGTTATTAGAGTTTCATATTTTAATTCGTTATTTGTACACAACTCAGTTAAATGGTAAAAATATCTTAGCATTCTTTGCTATGGTGTAATGAAGATCAGTCCAATTCTTACTTTACCAGGTATTATCATTTGCAGCTCTTTATTCTTTTGTGCTGAAGAAGCCCCATGAAAATACAATTCCCAACATCGAGTATTTGAATCTTTTAAAATGATTATTTGTTCATCCATAGATCATCATTGAGAAAAGAGATTGCTGGTAATGGGTATGCTGCGATAAAATCTACTATAATTTTCCCTTTCACAACCCGAAGTAGAATGAATGTTCCTTTAAATTGCAATAATACCATGGCCCACCTTGCTAAGCTACTGAAAAGAGTCGATCAAGTCATTAAATAATACAATGAATTAAACCTCAAAATAAGGTAGACCTTGTGAGAAAGCATGTAATGTAGAAATTTCTAAACTACAAAAATTAAAGCTAAACAATACTTTTCAATGGGAACATACTTTAATTCCATTGGTATTAGAAGATGACTTAAATAGTAGAGAGCATTTTCCTTACCCTAATCATAGACCTGGGCTAGTAGGGTTCTGAGGGAATCGTCTAAGGCCGATGTATAAAGTATCGAAGGTTTACTTGAAATGAGGGCTGTCAAAATAGGAGCTATCATTATGTATTGCTTAATACTTTCAAAAGCATGTTAAAATCTATTAAGTTAAGTAAACTTGGCATTTTTCTTACTCAACATAGAGAATGGCTAGCACCTACCTGACAAATTAAAAATAAAGCATCTTAGATACACCAATCTCCCTTGAAAAGATTGTAATTACTTGAAGTTTTTAGGGGGAGGAATTTCCAAGATTGCTTTATTTTTTTCCAGACTAATTTCACTCAAGTGGTGATGAACAACAATCCATAAAAAATTCCCAGAAGTCACACCGAAAGTGCACTTTAAGGGATTCATTTTAAGGTTAAATTGTCATAACCGCTAGAAAACAATTCTCAAATAAAATAAAAGAACTTCATTTTATTTACTTATAATGACCAAATCATCCACATAACATTCCACTTTATTGTGAATAAGGTCATTAAAAATTCTCGTCATGGCTAGTTGATATGTTGTGCTGACATTCTTTAATCCAAAAGGCATTACTGTATAACAATAAACTCAAATTGGTGTTCTGAAAGTTGTAAACTTTTCATCTTCTGAAGCAATCATGATATGAATGTATCAGGACAATCCATTCATAAAACAGGAAATTACATGGGAAGACGCAATATCCAACATCAATTTTTGGATAAAAAGAGGAAACTCACCCTTCTGACATGCCTTAGTCAAATCTCTAAAGTTCTCGTAAATTCAGATTTCCCCATTCTTCTTCTTAATTGGTACTATAGTGGCTAGCCATTTTGGGTATTTCTCCTCACATACAAACTTATCTTTTATTAATTTTTTGACTTTATTTATAACTTTTTGCTAAATATCGAGACGCATTCTTCTTAGAGCTTGCTTAATTGGAATTGTAGTCTGATCTAGGCTCAATTTATTAACTACAATTTCTGGCATAATTCCAGGCATTTTCTCATAGCTCTAGGTGAAACAATCTTTGAAATTATTTCAATAGCTTAAACATGTCTGTAGATTCTTATTCATCAAGTAGAGAGCCAATGAAAATTGGCCTCGGTTCCTTTTCTATCCCTAAGTTAACTTCTTTTTAAAGTTATAATGTTACTTAAGGACAAGTAACATTTAAGTTTTAGGGAATTGATCCACCTTAAAATTACTTACTATTACTATACATTTAATGTTCTTGTTATGCAGATTTTTATGTACAAGGAATAGAGTTTTAGTGAGAATGAAGCAAAAACAGTGCAATTTGGAGCCAAATTGAGCAAGAAAGAAAACTTTGATCTAGCTCATTTTGATAAGGCTTTCTATGCTTAATTTCTTCTATATTAATCACATATTTTTGAATAAAATTAGACTTTAAATAGAGGTTATTTTCATGTTTATCTTGTAGGTATAACACTAGGAGCGAATTGGAGCTGAAACGGGGCAAAACAGAGCCAAAATAGAGCAAAACAGGTGTGTTACCCATAAGGCAGCACTGTAGTGCCAGATTCTAATGCTATGGCACCATAAATGACTAGAATAGGCACTATAGCACCAATTCTAGCACCATAGCGCCTTAGATGGTTTTTGGATGGCTTTTGAGTGATTCTAGGCCATTCTAGGAAGTTCTGTAAGCTTCTGGATGGATTGTACGTCCCATGTAGTGGTTAAATGAATCTAAACACTTGGAAAGGCTCATGTATGAAGTGATGTGTCTCTTGGAGTGAAAGAGTGTGTTTTTGGATGAAGAGATGTGTCTCTGGGAGAAAGGAGGGGTTTTCGTGTTTGTGTAAATTGGAGGGCTCACACCATTCATGACAAGTAATTTGGAAGTAATTAGTGTGTGTTTTTAGGAAGAATTATGGAGTGATTTTAGAGAGATTTTGAGATTATTATGGAGATGTATATTTTTTCATTTTTGGAGAGATTGGTGAGGAAGTTTGAGAGATATGAGTAAGAAAGTCTGAGTTGCGTGTGGATCATTAGGAGACTTTGTTGGAGAGATTTTGCATCTTTCCTTTAAAGGAAAAAAACTAAGTATTGTGTTCTTCATTATCTTCTAATTGTTGTAAACACTTTCTAATGGATTTTCTTTGATTTAAATTAAGTTATATGTTTTTTAATACATGCCTAAGAAGTAGTTTTTCTTACTCTTTTCTTTTAATATGAAGTATTGGCAAGTGCAAAAACATTTATTTTATAATAGAATAATTTTTATTTTAATTTGATGAGTAATACCTCCTTTGCTTCATTGACATAACTTACGTGGCAATAAGTTATGTTAAAATTTTTTGCATGTGAAACTAAGACTAGGGAGAGCAGTGATCTTGCAACTTGAGTGAACTTAGATTGACCGGTTGGTTAGTAAAATAGTTTAGGCGATAATGCAATTTTTAGGGAAATGTAATTTAATGATATGTCTCAATTTAGTACCTTTAAGTGAGACATAGTTGCATAAAACTAATAGAATACTAACCATACCTATACACTCAAAAGAGAGTAGGTAGACATATGCTCCTTGTTGGCACATAAATTATTACATGATTCTATCAGCTCTTTTACTGATTATGTCATAATCTTCATTTTACTTTTCTTTTGCAATGAAATATATGCATATTTAGGAATTTATATGTGCTTAGATATTCTCTTATTTAATTAATGTAATGATATTTTCATCGGCTCTTAATTTACTTTAAAAGCTGATCACTTGTAATGTTAAAACTCAATCGCAAAACATAATGATCTGAGAGGGCTATGAATTTACCAACTAGTGAGTACCACATTTCAACTTGGGCAAAGTTGTTTTGATCACCTGAGGGGAGTGCAAATAGATAGTGAGATAAGTTTTGATGAGCGTAGAATTGATGTTATTAGGGTAACAGACTGGACACCTTTATCAACTCGGTCTAGAGTTTGAATCGTAAGGGTCCCTAGAAGCTCCTATTGAGAGGGCACAGTGGGTGATCTGGATAAGAGAGGTCAGAATCTACACAGTAGCACTACACAAGTTGGTGAAAAAAAGTAGGCTAGCCAATGTTCTTTGCTAGCACTGAGAGAGGGTAAAGAATAGGTATGCTCCTATTTGTCTCTAGCTACAAAAAATTCTAAGCATTTCATTCCTACACTATTTCTAATTAATTTCACGAGAATGTAAGTCTTTTCCATCTAAAAATTCTTCAAACCAATTTATCTAAAAAAGTTATCTTTAGATTTAAGATTTTCATTTATGAATAGTTATTAAAAAAACCACTTTAATCGACATTCCAAACTATGACCTGATGGTAGTAGACTAGAATTAGCTTAAGGGATTTCTTAGCTTGCTTTTTTGTGGGATTGATACTTGGGGTCAAAAAAGAAAACCTTATATTAGTTCAAACTATACGTATACTTGCATAGTAATCTTAATGTGTCAACTATTCTCTAAATTTTATAATATTTTGACTTTGTACACTAGCTGCTAAATATAAATTGGGTCAATTTTTTTGTCATCTTTTGGAAGCTAAGTTACTATGTAATTGTGGGTCAAGTCACACTACTCATGAGCAAAGAGGACTTGTCATACAAGATTATAATTTCTACATGGATGTAGTCATTATGATGTTTTGGGTGGTAGATTGACCAAAAAATAACATATTTTTAGTGTGCATTTCATGTTCATTTTATGCTTATTTTTTATGATATTACATTTTGCGTGTTCTTGATTTCAAGTACATGAAATGGACATTTGGAGAAAATGAGGATAAAATGGAGCAAAAATGAATATTTTTTTATGGCACCATAGCGCCACCCTTGACGCCAAAGATCCAGTGGATGAGTTGAATAGGAGTTATATCACACAAGACTGGTGATATAGTGCCAGTAACCAACTTTCTAGATTATACATTAATTTTTGCCAAATTTTGAAGGGTGCTCAAAGTGACCCTTGTTGATTTTTAGTTATCTATTAATAAAACCAAATTTTGCATTAAAAGGTAGTTTTTTTGAGTCTTTTTGGGGTCACCTTGTTAATTTTAGTTGGAGTCTAACATGTGTGTGTGTGTGTGTGTGTGTGTGTGTGTGTGTGTGTGTGTGTGTGTGAGTGAGTGAGAGTCTTTGTCTTGTGTAAGAGTTTGGAGATTGTCTTCCAAGGAAACATCAGGATTTTCTTGGGGAGAAGACATAAAGATAAGGATCTTATATTTTTTTTAAAGCTTCATTGTAAGACTTGGAATTTCAAAGAAAATTATGTGTTTTGTTTTATCTTAATGTATTCTAACAAGTTTCATTTCTTTGTCCTTGCATTTGGGAATTATTTTTGTGGGATAAGAATGATTTAAGGATTTTTTTAAAAACATTATGATGGTATTTTCACCTCCTCTTCATTGACTTTGCAAAATAGCCATTTGTATCATTCAAATATATTGAGAAACATAATGAAATGAGATGGTTATGATTTCACCAACTAGTGAGTACCACATAGGTAGATAAGTTTTGTAGGCATAAAATTTTTATTTCTAGAACAACATACTGGATTATTTTATCAATTTGGTCTAGATTTTTTATCGTAAGGGTCCCTAGTAGGTCCTATAAAGAGGACACAGTGGGTAATCTGGAAGTGAGAGGACACAATCTACTCAGCACTACTACACAAGCTGGTGATAGTCTCTAGATTAGCAGCCAATGTTATTTGCAAGCACCGAGAGGGGTAAAGAATATGAATGCTCCTATTGGGCATAATAAAATATTTTATCTTTTTCATTATTGAATTCCTACAATGATTAACATCTCTGTATAAGACAAAATATTTTTTCATAATATTTCATACTCTCTTTTAAAGACTTATAAACTGTGTTAGTCTTTTAAACTTTATCAGTCTTTTAATCTATAATTTTGTTTTTTGCATAAATTTAATGTTGAAATTTTAACATTAGTTCGAAGCTTTTTCTTTTTATAATATCTGCATTTTAGATAGAAGTTTTACAAGTCACTATTTTAGAATTTTAGCTTTCCTTGTGTGATTGATACTAGGGTCTTTAAGAAAATGCTAGATCACTTGAAATGATATGTATACTTACGTAGTACCCTTAATGTGCAGTTTTATGAGTTATTTTTATTTATTCACACTAGCCACTAAATATAATTTGGGCGAAGTTTTTGGAAATCATTTGGAGTTAAGAAATCTATGTAGTTCCACGTTGGGTCACATTTTTAATGCAGTTAGTGGTGAATGCGACAGAAAATTGTAATTTCTTAAAATTTTTTATATTTAAACTTCAAATTTATTTTAAAAAAGCTTAAACTTAGTTGTAGTACTTTTAATTTTTGAAAATCATAAAAACAAAAAAATATTTTGAAAAAAACTTAAAAAGATAAAAAAAATTGAAAAAATTCCTAAAAAAATTGAAGTGTTTTTATTTTATTTAAGCTATTTTATTTTTTAAATTTTTACTTTTTGCATGCGTAGTTTGGGATCTGAATGTTTAATACCCTATAATTCTGATATAGAACAAATAATTAGAAGTGATTATTTTTAAGATATATAACAAATCTAGAACAAATAATATAGACAAAAAAATTTATTTTTTAATTCTTATTGTTTCACTTGATTAGACAAAATCTTTTGAATTAATGTGTGATGCTAGTGATTATGCTGTAGGGGTTGTTTTAGGCTAAAGATACGATAAAATTTTTAAGGTTATATACTTTGCTAGTAAAACCTTAATGAAACTCAAATTAATTACCCCACAACTGAAAAGCAATTATTAGCTATAGTGTAAGCTTTTGATAAATTCAGCCCTTTTCTTATTTGAAGTAAATGTATTGTGCATATTGATCATTCAGCTATAAAATATTTAATGATGAAGAAGGATGCAAAAAATTTAGATGGGTACTTCTGATGTAAGAATTTTATTTCTAAGTTGTGGATAAGAAGGGTACTGATAATCGGATAACTAATCATTTTTCAAAGCTTGAACAGGAAAATAATGATAGCTTTAATGGTGAAATTCATGAAAATTTTTCTGATGAACAGCTTTACGCAATTAATGAATGCAAATTTTGTGGTATGCTGATATAATTGACTACTTAGTAAAATTTTACCCAACAGATTAGATAGCCGTCAAACTAAAAAGTTCATTCATGATGTAAGATTTTATTTTTGGAATAACCCTTACTTATATAAAGAATGTAAGGACTTAGTTACAAAAAGATTGCATAGTTGAAAGAAACCCAAGAAATTTTGAGACATTTTGAGGTTGATAAAACTATATTTAAGATTTTGTAATCTAAAGTTTAGTGGCCTGCGTTATTTAGATAAGTTAATACCTTCATAAAATCATGTGATAGATGTTAAAGAGTTGACAATATTTCTAGAAGAAATGAAATGCCCCTAAATTTTACTCTGGAAGTTGAAATTTTTGATGTTCGAGGTTTGGATTTTATGGGATCATTTATAACATCTCCTAGAAAAATATATATTTATTGATAGTTGTGGATTATGTTTCGAAATGGATTGAAGCAAAATTTTTACCTCACTGTGATGCTAACAATGTTGCAAAATTTTTGAGGAAAAATATTATCACAAGATTTAGAATGCCTAGAGTAATGATTGCAGATGGGTGAAGCCATTTTAAGAACAGTGTAATTGAAACATGAACTCAAAAAAGTATGAGATTAAACACAAAATTTCCAGAGCTTATCATCCTCAAGCTAGTATTTTAACAAAAGTATATGTCGGTCTCCAGAAATTTGAGGAAAAGGATATTGGATTTAATATAAATATATAGTTTAGAAAATTAATAATTTAAATCTAAAAATACAAGACCAAACCAATCCCATATGGATGATATTTTAAATAAACAAGCACAATACAATAAGTGACTTACCTATCCCAAGGAATAGACATATCACTTATTTGTGAAGCTCGATTAAAGAAACTAAAGGATTTATGACATTCGTTTTACTCTGAGGACCTTTATGTTGACCGATAAGTTCCCCTATCTAATAACAAAACTTAGATAAGTTTTCTTTTAGGATGTATTCTTAAATATTCCTATTAAGGGAAGCCCTTTTGTTAATTACATCTTAAATAATTGAGGTCACCTGAAAAATATCTTGATTTTGACCAAGAAATCTTGTCTTAAAGGATTTCAAAAGGTACAAATTTTCAAAGGTCAGACAAAGGAGTGTAAAATGGGCAAAGCTCAAATTTGGAACAAATATTATGGAATCCAAAAGGATAAAACTAAGGGTTGTCACAGATTCCGAGGAGAACTTCAATGACTTTCCAAGCTATTTTATGGTTTGGCTTTGATTTCGGACAATAATATTGAATGTTTCATCCCGCCAATTATTATTAATTTGGGCTTACATTTGTATGGCACAATCATACAAATAACTTGAAAGATGGGAGGATTTATGTCATAATGAACGACAACCTCGGAATACTAAAATGAGTAAGAGCTTAAATTTCACAACATGATTGTGCAAAGGTCAACCGTTCAGATGAGGATTTATGTTGCACCAGGGAAACAACCTCAAAATTGTGTGGCTTCTTATTTAAATTATAAGGAAATAAATGTTGTTGTAGATTCACTTTATCTCTTGAAGTTGTTCTTCTGTACCTCCTCATCATGCTACCCACGAAGTTAGCTCCAAGCTCCTTGGCGAAGTAGCAGTTATAATGTCTAAAGGTTTAAAAGGTTTAAATAACAAGTGTGTTTAAGTAAAAAGTATTGTTATCATTCAAGCATCATGGGGGGAGGGGGGTTTAAGTTCTTTAGAGTGAGACCGATTAGGATCCCACAGTTCCCTCCTTCCGGTATCACTATTCTCTCTTGAATTTACTTAGTTTAAATGAGTTGGTAAGCTCATTTAAACCAAGGAGATCTCATTAGCAACAGTGGGTTACCTCATCCGAGGAACTACCGTAAATTCAAGAGGATGTGTTATGAAATATTTGCTTTGTTGTTTTGTTTTGAAAATGTTTTTTAATTTTGAAAATTTGTTTTGTTTTGAAAATGAAATAGTAACCAGACATTTATAATATATTAAAGCAAAATGAAATTGGAGTAAAAAAAATTAAAAAGGCAATAAAATAACTCTAATTACATAGCCGTCATCTTCGTGTTATTTTCGCTGCATGTTTAGTATCATGAAGTAGAATATATTCATAGAAATATTAAATAAAGTTCAAAAATGTAAAAAGGTATATCTAGCACATAAAAGCCGGGAAACAAGTCATGGTAAAAAATAACTAAAATAAAACCTGTAGTCACATATGGAAGACCAGAACTAGATGTAAGACACTAGTAAAGGTGGGGGCTCAGAGCTGGGTTGTGTGGCTCATGACCTTAAGTAAGAGCTACCAACCCAATAATTTAAGGAGTGTATTCCTAACCTCGATCCACATGATTAACCGTGGACCTTTACAAATTTTTATTTTTGAATTTAATTTTCATGCATATAGGATTTATTTAATCATGCAAAAGATATTCTTGTTTAAAATCATTTTATAGAGCGATGCAGTTCACAGGTTAATTATTTCAATCAAGCTAGGACTAAAAAAAACCTATGACTATCCGGGGCAATCATATCCTCAAAAGTCATCAAATAATATCAATTTTCCTTATCCTCTCCTTTTTATTAAAGGTCCTTGAGGTAGGAGATAGTACTTTAAAATCCCACATCGTATCCCTCATTTTTAGCATACATTAGCATTCATTTCCCTAGCCACCAAGAATTTAGACTTATAGAAGCTCGATGATTCATATGTGGCAAAAATAAATATCCTCACATGTTCATAAGGATTTAAATACCTTAGTGAAGACTCAAATCCTTTATCATTTGGTCAATTAATATATGATAAGTAGTATAGGGTATTTTTATTGATTTAGGTAAATTAATAGGTTCCAAGGCATAACTTGGTGGGTCCCTAAAGATTTTAATGGATGATTTTTTTGAACAAAGTATAATAAGTTCAATTATCCTTCAAAATATCCAAAAGATCATAAATGTGTGAGGAATAGCACTAAACAACTTTTAAAACCTCTTAAAACGTTTGGAGTCTATTTGAACTTATTATATTGTTCAGTTAATCATCTAAAATTAGACTTAGTTTCAATGATTTAATCTACTCTATGCTCGGTGAACCTTTAATATTTCAATTATCTGAAGAATGGGGTAGTGGAAATATTCATTTGATGTTTCATTTAAGATTTATGTGAATATATGCTCCAAAGGACAAGCTCAAAGTCATTAATTAATGGTACTCATTAATTACTCTTATTCCTTTTTTCTAAACTCATTAAACATATTCAAATATTAAGCCGAGCTCACTACTAATCCCTTAGATCCAATATCGAGGTAGGTTTGTAACAACAAAAAATGTTAATTTAAATGAAATTCAATTCTCATTAAAGGATCACAATATCATGTATTCACCAATTAGGGGCTTCAAATAAGTGAATTATTATCTTCCTAGCTTAGTCCCACTACTTTAGTATCATCCAACTGAGTTAACCTCTGAGTCATAATAATTTATAAAATTACAAGTTTACCCTTTTTATGAAAAAGGTGGCAAATTGGTCTCTACCTCTTAACCCACTATGTTTCAAACTTCCAAAAGAATTTATTATGATCAAAATTACCCATTTAATCTTTTGGTTGACATAAAAATTAATTAGGGCTTCAAAAACTCAAAATTACCATTTTTCTCATATGGCCTCTCCACTTCATAACTCATCGAATATAACTCAAATGATTTTGAAATTTTTATGGTGGCCCACTCATGGGTCAATTAAAATATCTTAGGAGAAATTATTTTAGCTCAAAAATAGGATTTTCAATATTAATTTATTTAAATAATCGAATTAAAGTCAATGTTCATGGAAAAATTATTGGAGGTACACTGATCTCGATTTTATATGACAGAACGATGTATGCAGTTATAATGTTAATTTTTCCTTATATTTTTTACTTTGCAGAGGTGCCAAAAACTTGAATTTGAAGTAAATAAGAATGTGATTATTATATTTAAATATGAGATACTATGTAAGTATATGTATTGTTATCAAGTAATATATGACTTTTTGAACCCACGAGGAGAATTTCAATCTTTAATTTCGTCAGTTTAGAGGAACACCTACTGAAGACCCTTACATCTTCTTAGTTTTCTTGAAATATGTGCTACTTTTAAATACGATGGAGTGTCTAATGATGTTGTTAGGCTTAGGCTTTTTACTTTTTCATTAAGGGATAAAGCAAAAGCTTGGTTAAATTCATTAGCATCTGCATCTATCAGAACTTGGGGAGAACTATCAAAAAAATTTTAGCTAAATATTTTCCACCCTCAAAAACTACTAAGCTTAGAAACGATATTACATTTTTTTGTCAGTTTGAAGGGGAATCGATATATGAAGCCTTGAAAAGATTTAAAGATCTCCTTCGGAAATGTCCACACCATGCTTTACCAGATTGGTTGATAATTCATTCATTTTACAGTGGATTAGTAGGATCACTAAGATTTAGTATAGCTGCTACTGTAGGTGGATCACTAATGTCAAAACCTTTTGATGAAGCATACTCTTTAATAGAAGAAATGGCTACTAACAATTTTTAGTGGACCTCTGAATGAATAAATCTTATGAGAGTAGTTAGTATTCATGACTCTGATGCAATGTCTATTTTGGCATCTCAAATTGTTGCTATATCAAAAAAGATTGATCAAATTGGAGTGAACTATTCTCAAATACTACTAGTATTAGAGGAAAATTCACTAGGGTAGATAATTGATACTCAATTATCTTATGAAACTTTGAATGCTATAAATAATCGAAATAAGAATCCCTATTCTAATTATTATAACCTTGGATAGAAAAATCACCCTAATTTTAGTTGGAATAATTATAATAATTCGGTGAATCCCTCAGAAAATTTAACCAACCAAGGAAATCCTAACTATTGACCTTATTATCCGCCCAGATTTAACTTTAACCCTAACCCACAAGTTATGGAAAAGAAGTTTACAATGGAAGAAGTAATTTTGAATATGGGAAACTAAATACAAAATCAAGGGGCTGCTATTAAAAATATTGAAAATCAATTAGGACATATCGCTACTACACTTGGTAATAAACCTTCAGGATATCTTTCGAGTACCGAAGAAGTTAATCCAAAAGATCAAAATAAGGAGAAAATTAAAGCTATTCAGTTATGAGGTGGAAAAGAAGTAGAAACAAGAATTCAAAGTGAAACTAAAGTTAAGGAGGAGAAGGAAGAGATTGAAAAAGAACAAAATGAAAATGAACTAATATAGGTTCCTTTAGAAAAACCACTACCTCCGTTTCTTCAAAGATTGAAGCAGAAGAATAAAGAAAAATAATTTACAAAATTTTTGGAAATCCTTAAAAAGTTAACTGTAAACATTCCTTTCATGGAGGCTTTGGAACAAATGCCAAGTTATGTGAAATTTATGAAAGATATACAAAACAAAAAAAGGAAGTTTGTAGATCATGAGGCCATTGCACTTAGTGAATAGTGTAGCACTATTATTTGGAAAAAGCTTCCTAAAAAGCTATAAGATCCTGGTAGTTTTACTATACCTTGTGCTATTGGTGAAAATATTTTTGGAAAAGCCTTATGTGATGTAGGAGCGAGTATTAATCTTATGCCTCTATTGATTTTTAAACGTTTAGATTTAGGAGAGATTTCCCATACTACTGTAACTCTTCAGGTAGTTGATCAATTAATAACATATCCTAAAGGAGTTATAGAAGATGTATTAGTAAAAGTGGATAAATTTATTTTTTATGTAGACTCTATAGTATTAGATATGGAGGAAGATAAAGAGATTCCTATTATTTTTGGAAGATAATTTCTTGCAACAGGGAGAGTTGTGATAGATGTGCAAAAAGGAGAATTAATAATGAGAGTTATGATCAAGTATTAACATTAAATAGTGCAAAAGCTATGAAATATCCTATAATAGAAAAAGATAATTAATGTTTTAGAATCAAAGTTACTGATTATCTGAGTAATGAGCAATTTAAGGAAGTGTTTGAATAAAAATTAAAGCAATAAGAATATTATGAGAATAAAATAAAAGAAGAGAAATTAGGTTATATTCAGGACAAATTTGAAACTTTAGATTTATTGGAAAATGATAATAAAAATTTTATTCCTTCAAGTATNTTTACTTATTTGCCCTAAGGCTCTAACACTTCATAATTTGTCAGATTCAATTCAAATGACTTTAAAATTTTTATCCTACCACATTCATGGGTCAATTAAGACATCAGAGGAGAAAATGTGATTTTTCAGAATTTAATTTATTTTATATATATAGTTTTATGCAAAAATAGGATTTTTCAAAGAAAATTCCATAACTTGACCAAGACAAAGCCTAATCCCTTGAAATTTTTATAAATTCATAACTTGACCAAGGTAAATTCTAATTTTTTGAAATTTTTATTGGAGGTAGATCTAGACTAGAGAAGCCAAGGAAATCCTAATTATTGACCTTATTATCCTCCTGGATTTAACTCTAACCCTAACCCACAAGTTAAGGAAAAAGAAGTTAATAATGGAAGAAGTAATTTTAAATATGGGAAACTAAATACAAAATCAAGGGGCTGCTATTAAAAAAATTGAAAATCAATTAGGACATATCGCTACAGCATTTAATAACAAACCTTTAGGATATCTTTCGAGTACTGTGAAAGTTAATCCAAAAGATCAAAATATAGAGAAAATTAAAGCTGTTCAGTTATGTGGTGGAAAAGAAGTGGAAATAAAAATCCAAAGAGAAACTAAAGTTAAGGAGGAGAAGGAAGAGATTGAAAACAACCAAAATGAAAATGAACTAATATAGGTTCCTTTAGAAAAATCACTACCTCCATTTCATCAAAGATTGAAGTAGAAGAATAAAGATAAACAATTTACAAAATTTTTGGAAATCTTTAAAAAGTTAACGATAAACATTCCTTTCATTGAGGCTTTAGAACAAATGCCAAGTTATGTGAAATTTATGAAAGATATACAAAAAAAAGGAAGTTTGTAGATCATGAGACCATTGCACTTAGTGAATAGTGTAGCACTTTTATTCTGAAAAAGCTTTCTAGAAAGCTAAAAGATCCTGGTAGTTTTAGTATACCTTGTGCTCTTGGTGAAAAGCTTTTTGGAAAAGCCTTATGTGATTTAGGAGCGAGTATTAATCTTATGCCTCAATCGATTTTTAAATGTTTACATTTAGGAGAGATTTTCCATACTACTATAACTCTTCAGATAGTTGATCAATCAATAACTTATCCTAAAGGAGTTATAGAAGATGTATTAGTAAAAGTGGATAAATTTATTTTTGTAGAGTTTATAGTATTAGATATGGAGGAAGGTTAAGAGATTCCTAATATTTTTGTGAGACAATTTCTTACAACAGGGAGAGTTGTGATAGATGTGCAAAAAGGAGAATTAATAATGAGAGTTAATGANGGAGGAAGATAAAGAGATTCCTAATATTTTTGGGAGACAATTTCTTACAACAGGGAGAGTTGTGATAGATGTGCAAAAAGGAGAATTAATAATGAGAGTTAATGATCAAGTATTAACATTAAATAGTGCAAAAGCTATGAAATATCCTATAATAGAAAAAGATAATGAGTGTTATAGAATCACAGTTACTGATTATTTGAGTAATGAGCAATTTAAGGAAGTGTTTCAATAAAATTTAAAGCAAGAAGAATATTATGAGAATGAAATAAAAGAAGAGAATTAAGGTTATATTCATGACAAATTTGAAAAATTAGATTTGTTGGAAAATGATAATAAAAATTTTATTCCTTCAAGTATTAAACCATCTAAACTTGAACTAAAANCGAATGAAATAAAACAAGAGAATTAAGGTTATATTCATGACAAATTTGAAAATTTAGATTTGTTGGAAAATGATAATAAAAATTTTATTCCTTCAAGTATTAAACCATCTAAACTTGAACTAAATGTATTACCTGCCCATTTAAAATATGTGTTTTTACAAGATTCATCTACATTGTCTGTTTTTGTATCTTCTGAATTATCTAAAATTCAAGAAAAAAAATTAATAGAAATGTTAATAAAATATAAAAAGGCTTTTGGATGGACTTTAGTAGATATTAAAGGAATTAATCCTTCAATTTGTAAGCATATAATTCTATAGATGAACAATATGAATCTAAAGCTGATCCTGAGAGGAGATTAAACCCAATAATGAAAGAAGTTGTTAAAAAAGAAATCTTAAAATTGTTAGATGTTGGAATTANATATTACCTGCCCATTTAAAATATGTGTTTTTATGAGATTCATCTACATTTCTTGTTATTGTATCTTCTGAATTATCTAAAATTCAAGAACAAAAATTAATAGAAATGTTAATAAGATATAAAAAGGCTTTTAGATGGACTTTAGCAGATATTAAAGGAATTAGTCCTTCAATTTGTAAGCATAGAATTCTATTAGATGAACAATATGAAACTAAAGCTGATCCTGAGAGGAGCTTAAACCCAATAATGAAAAAAATTGTTAAAAAAGAAATCTTAAAATGGTTAGATGTTGGAATTATATATCCTTTTTCAAACAGTGATTAGGTAAGTCCAATTCACTGTGTTCCAAAGAAAGGAGTGACCGTTGAAGTAAATGAGAAAAATGAATTTATTCCATTAAGACAAGTTATTGGTTGGAGAATTTGTATAGACTATAGAAAATTAAACATGGACACCAGGAAAGATCACTTTCCTTTACCCTTTTTAGACCAGTTGGACTGATTGGCTGAAACAAGTATTACTGCTTTTGGATGGATATATCGGGCATCATCAAATTCCAGTTGCTCCTGAGGATAAAGAGAAGTCAACATTTACAAGCCCTTACGGAACATTTGCTTTTTTTAGAATTTCTTTTGGATTATGCAATGCACCTGCGACATTTCAAAGTTGTATGATGCCAATTTTTTGTAATTTGATTAAACATGGAATGAAAGTATTTATGGATGATTTCTCTATATTCGGGACTTCATTTGAATTATATTTAAATAATTTAGAAAAAGTTCTGAATTTATGTGAATGAATTAACCTAATACTAAATTGGGAAAAATGTCAATTTTTGGTAGGAGGAATTGTACTTGGGCTTAAAATTTCTAAAAATGGCATAAGAGTAGATCCTGATAAAATTCAAGTTATCGAGAAATTACCACTTCCTACTATGGTTAGAGAGGTATGAAGTTTTCGAGGAAATACTGGTTTCTACAAGAATTACATAAAAAAACTTTCAAAAATAACTAAGTCATTATGCCAGCTTTTAGAAAAGGATACAAAATTTGATTTTAATAAGGAATGCATAAAAGCTTTTGAATTATTGATAGAAAAATTTATCATTGCATCTATAATAGTCCCACCTGACTGAGAGAAACCATTTAAAATAATGTGCGACGCTAGTGATTATGTTATTGGAGCTGTTTTAGGACAAAGGCACAATAAAGCTTTTAAAGTAATATATTATGCTAGTAAAACTCTAAATGATGCTCAAATTTATTACACTACTACTGAAAGAGAGTTATTAGCTATTTTCTATGACTTTGATAATTTTAGACCAACTTGATTGGAGCCAAATGTATAGTGCATACATATCATTAGGCTATCAAATACTTGATGCAAAAGAAGGATGGTAAACCAAGGTTATATAAATGGATAGTTCTCTGCAAGAGTTCAATTTTATGGTAATTGATAGATAGGGAAACAATAATCAAGTAGATGATCATTTGTCTAAACTAGAAAATAAAATATTTAATAATTTCATAAATGAAATTTTAGAAAATTTCTCTGATGAACTATTATATATTATTGATATAATGAATATATCGTGGTATGTCGATCTAGTAAATTATATTGTAAGTGATATTCTACCACCAGATGTTAAGAATCAACAATTATATAAATTTATTTATGATTCAAAATTCTATTTTTGGGATGACCCATATTTGTATAATCAATGTAAGGATCTAATTACTATTCATCATTCCCTTCCTCTAAAAAATGCAATTTTTGACCTAGGGCTTGAGAGATCTTAGATTTGGGGGCAATTTCAAGGAATTTAGACACCAAATTTGATCATCTCTTGGTAAGAGCTTCACTCCACACTAAAAATATTTGATTTTCACCATGAATTTATTCCACATTGAGAAGATCTGAAAATTTTGAGAATGTTAAGAAAATATTGGGAAGAAATTCATGGAATTTAGATTTGAACTCTTAGAATCACTTTTGGAAGCCATTAGTTGCATATTTGAAGTATATTTTGGAATTTTTCTATATTTTTGATTAGATTGAAATGGATCTACGACAAAAGAGGCGACTTAAGTTCGACGAGTCTCGCTTCGTCAATGCGAAGGCTCAATCGAGGGTTACTTCAGTGTTTGAATGAAAGAAATGTATACCAGATTGAGTTTTTGAGAGTTTGGGAGGAGAAATTGAACGAGTTATTACCGAGCAGAGGTGGGAAAACTTTTGTTATACCACCAGTAAGGCTACTGCTAATATTGTAAAAGAGTTTTATGACAACGGGTTTTATTCTGAGGACGGAATTGTTCAAGTGTAGGGATTTTCTATTGAATTTAGTGTCGCCTGCATTAACTCCTTTTATGAAGTCCCAAACTCCTATAACTGCCACTATGAAACCTTCAGTATGATGGAAGGCCCACTGAATGATGTGATCAAATTTATCACTAATCGGAAAGGAACATGGAAGGTACAACAATGAGAACGGGTTAATTTTTTTGCTTTCATGTTCAATGCCACATCTAAAGCGTGGCACTACTTTTTTTCCTCTACTCTGTTACCGACCTATCACCATAGTGAGGTAACAAGATATAGAGCTATTCTGAATTTCTGTATTCAGAATAATAGAAGTATAAATGTGGGGAGAATCATTTTGAAGAATATATTGACCACGACAAGGAGTGAAACAAGTGGAGGTTTAGGACATCGTGGCCTCATTTATGCACTTTGCTAACTTTCTGGAGTGGAAGCTGGAGATGAAGAGAAATGGGTTTACCCTATGAAACCCATTATTAAAGCTAATTTGAAGACATATGAATTTCATGAAAAATGGAGAACTGGGAGTAGGAGTCAAGAACATTCTAATAGTAAAGATATCCCCTCTACTAGTTATGATCTTCCACCTTCTAGTTCCCCTACCCTGACTGACTTAATGAATGAGTTGGCCTTGCAACGAAAGAGTATAGAGTTAATAAATGAAAGGATTGAAGGTTTAAAACGTAGACATGATTATGATAGTGAGTACCTACAGAGGCATTCAGACTTTGCGATAGCTTACTACGAAGCTCAGGCTCGACACTATAGAGGTGAGCCTGATGTTACTTTTCCTGAATGCCCCCAATATACTCAGTATCAGCCCAATCTACCTGTTGACCAAGGAGACAAAGACATAATTTTGGATTTTGACATTTGATAGTAGTTGATGTACTTGTACTTTTACTTTTAATTTTTGTAATTTTTGTAATAGAAATAGATGTTTGTGTGTCTGTACTTTCATTTTTATTGTTATGTTGTAATTGGATAATTTTTAATTTTTGTTATAATTGTTTGGTGCGGTAGTTGAAATTTGTTAAATTGTAATGTGATGTGATTTTCATTTTTTGTATTTTAATTGTAATTGTTTTTTTTAATATTGTGGATGTGTTAGTAAAATATTATGTTTGTATAATGCTAGTTTTATACTTATTTCACAATTTCATTACCCAACCAATTCTCTAGTGATTTATATGTATAGAAAGCTCCTAATGTTACAGACCAGGTGAAGTTTAAATTTTGAGGACTGCATAAATTTCAGAATGATGAAGATGCCTAAAATACTATGGTATGATTTATATTTAGAATTTTTCTTTCCACCTGTATCATTTCATATTGCAAAATTTAAGTTTGGGGGAGGGAAGAAAAAATTAACTCTTAGATGTTCTCAATTTAAATATTTTCAAAAATTATTAATATGATTTTATGTAGTTAATTTAATTCAGGTAACTATATTTTGTATATATTTAAATATTATGGTAGATTTAAAGGAATATTTTTGTAATGAAAATTAATTTTATAGATAAAGATATTTAGTATAAGAGAATAAGACTATAATTAACTATTTAAAGTAAAGGAAACTATATTTTGAAATCTTAAGAATCTGAAAATTCATTTGAGAAGAAAAGATTTGGGCTCAATGATGTAAAAGCTATGAAATATTTATAAGGCTTTGTTTCAAATTTAGGGAAAGAAAGGTGATGTTCAAAATTATTAAAGGCTATCTAGATATAGTAATCCTCACTTAAAAAAGGAAAAAGAAAGGATTGACAAAAATCCCTGAAAATAAAAGAAAAATATATAGGATTGAAAGCAATTCAAATGAAAAAGAGAAAAGAAAAGAAAAAAAATATGAAAGTGAGGAGAAGCTCGAGGAGATGCCTAATCAAAAATTGGCTTCACTTGACCTACCTAAAGGGAAAACTTTAATACATTCCTGAACTTATATTTATGGATTAGATCTTTTACTAGTAGTGTTCTCATGATTTTCCTATCATTTGAATATTCTAAGTGACTTAATATTATAATATCTAGTCATTCTTGAAATGAATAGAAGACTAGAACTCTTAAACTTGAGGACTAGATAATCTTGTAGCTACAGAGTTAATTTAATTACTTGAATTTTTTCTTAAAATCTCACTATGGTATTTATTTAAATCAAAGTTATAGTATTTCTGAATTAAGACTTTACTATAATAGATCATAGAATTTATATAGTACTAAAATTACTTGAGGACAAGTAATAGTTAAGTTTGGGGGATTTTGACCAAAAAAATATGTTGAGTTTTTCAAGCCTATTTTATATTATTTTTGATGATATTGCACTTTAAAGATGTAGTACTAAAATTACTTGAGGACAAGTAATAGTTAAGTTTGAGGGATTTTGACCAAAGGAAATACTAAAATTACTTGAGGACAAGTAATAGTTAAGTTTGGGGGATTTTGACCAAAGGAAAATAGTAGAACTAAAATTACTTGAGGACAAGTAATAGTTAAGTTTGGGGGATTTTGACCAAAGAAAAATATATTGAGATTTTCATACATCTTTTACACTATTTTTGATAATATTTCACTTTAAAGAAAGGTATTTTTTATGTTTTGTTGTAGGAATGATGAATTATGGTCATTGGAACAAAAAAGATGCAGAAATGAGTGAATTTGGAGAGAAAATGACTAAAATGTGAAAATTTGAACTAGGGGGCCGACGGCGAGCCCAACAGCGCCAACGGCGAGAAATTCCCGAGANGCATCGCATAGAATACTTCTCAAAAACAAAATATATCACATTGAATACTTTTCAAAAACAAAATATCAAATTTGAAATACTTTCACAAAATCAACAATCTCGAAACTAACACTCACAAAATGTTTACATGTACAAAATTCATGCATCGACAGACCTCCTCATAAATTTGCACTCCTTCCTAATTAGCACAAGCTTTATGCATCCACAATTTCCCACAACTCCACCACTTCACAACATTTCATCACCTTTCACTTCCGTATGGGTTGGATACAAAGTCGTCGAACTTTCATTCCCAAAAAAGTGCAATTCTCCACCTCTTAGGTTAGGCAACAAGTCTTCGAACCATCCTTTCCTGATGTGCTTAGGTTGGGCGACAATTCCTTGGATTGTCCCTTCTTAATGTACAATTCTTCACCTCTTGGGATACCACATCCTCCGGGGTCTCCCTTTCTAATGTGCAATTCTCCACCTCTTAGGTTCAACAATAAGTCTTCAGAATTTTCCTTCTTAATGTGCAATTCTTCACCTCTTAGGTTGGGCAACAAGTCTTCGGATCGTCCCTTCCTAATGTGTAATTCTTCACCTCTTAGGTTGGGATACCACATCCTCCAGGATCTCCCTTCCTAATGTGTAATTATTCACCTAAGTCTTCGGACCATCCGTCCTTTCCTAATGTGCAATTCTCCACCTCTTAAGTTGGGCAACAAGTCTAGGACCTTCTCTTCCTAATGTTCAATTTTTCACCTCTTAGTTTGGACAACAAGTCTTCGGACCGTCCCTTCCTAATGTGCAATTATTCACATCTTAGGTTGGGATACCACATCCTCTGGGTTCTCCCTTCCTAATGTGCAATTCCCCACCTCTAAGGTTGGGCAAAAAGTCTTCAAAACATCCCTTCCTACTGTGCAATTCTCCACCTCTTAGGTTGGGCAACAAGTCATGGGACCATCCCTTCCTAATGTGTAATTCTCCAACTCTTAGGTCGCGCAACAAGTCTTTGGACTGTCCTTTCCTAATTTGCAATTCTCTTCCTCTTAGGTTGGGATACCACATCCTCCCGAATCTCCCTTCTTAATGTGACAGTCTTCCACTATATTAGGTCGGAATACCAAGTCCCAGACCTTCCTTCCCAACATAGTGCAATATCCATCTTCAATAGCTTTTCATCATTCGGTCTTTGAGTTGGATGTGAGCTCCCGTGCTTTTCATCTCAACCCGATCCTCTCACTCACCTAAATTTTAAATTTCCACAACACAAAGTTAAAATTGAAATCAACAAAAAGTAAACCGAGTACACCACGACTATCAGATTCCTGACCATGAATTATGATTGTTGTCTTACTAAATTCATAAAACACCCCTTTGTAAAGGTGAAGAGAGCAAAGATCACTACAAAATTTATAACTTCAATTTAAAGTACGCTCGCTAATCCCCAATGGAAACTTATTTGGATTCTTTAACTTGAGCTCAGTTTGCTCAAATTTTAATTTTCATTCATTTTTCTGCACCATACTGAGTGTGAGGACTTAGACGGTTGTATTGGTTTTGTTGACCACTTCGGTCAACGCCAATACGTGCGGTGTGCTTATCCGGCACACCTGATAGCGACTTTATATATGCTTAAAAATATAAGTATTTAATACTGCTGCTAAAAAATTTAATTCTTCAGCAGCTGCACCAAAATAATAGTTATAGATTCGATAAAGATGTATGTATAAAGTATTCAATAATTGTAAAGTCACACTTATCAACANTTAATTTTTTCGTTACTCTGATCATATTTTTACTCACTCACTCAATCACTCCCCGGCAATGGCGCCAAAAACTTGACCGACTTTTCTTCAAATCGACAAATACAAGAATTTGATGGCGGTATTAGAAGATTTAAATTCCAGCAATGGCGTCCAAAGACTTCATTGTGACTTTATAGATGTGTCTGATTTGATTAAGATGTATAAATATAATATTCAATAATATTAAAGCTGAATTTGTCAATGCAAGTATACGTATCGCTCAAGTAATATAGAGCTCTAATGGAGTCCTCGGTATTGATCCCACAAGGAGTAGTTTAGAATTACGAACTAAGACCTTAGAAAAGCAAGACTTTAATCACAACAACGACGTTCAATTTGCTATCACTAATAGGAAATAAATGGATAATTTTAATAACTAATAAATAACTAATGATATAATGTTATTGTGATATTCAATATATAAGAAAACATCCTTCTCCTTGTCAAGAAATTATAGTGAAAAATGAACTAGTTCAATTTATATTATGCTAAATAAGAGCATACATATTCTTTACCCTTTGGTCCAGGCATAAAGAACATTGACTAATCCTAATCTTTGTTACTGATTTTGCGGCTAGGCTGGGAGGATACTAGCTCTCACTTTGGAGCTCCCACGTTCCCCTCACCTGAGGGCTAACATCNCACAAGTATACGTATCGCTCAAGTATTATAAGGCTCTAATGGAGTCCTATATATGGATCCCACAGGGAGTAATATTAGAACTACGAACTAAGATTTTAGAAAAGTAATACTTAATCACAACAATGGAAATTCAAATTTTATCTGTCACTAAAAGGCAATTGAAGTAAATATGTAATTTTATTAACCCTTAAATGACTAATTATACTAATAAAGTTTTTAATGTGATATTCAATAAAAAAGAAAGCATCCTTCTCCTTGTCAAGAAGTTATAGTGAATGGATAAAGTGAATAAGTTCTAGTTGTATTGTGCCAAATAGGAGCATACCTATTTTTTACCGTTTGGTCCAGGCATAAAGAACATTGACTAATCCTACGCTTGTTTACTGAATCTGCGACTAGGCTGNGGCCTGATAATAATATTTCCCTATTTATTTGCACCCAACTTCCAAGGACTTTGACCTCCCTGAATCTTGGATGTAATCTTCACGATAGTTTTAAAACTCAACATATTTTAACAAATTAATTGGCCAGATTGAAAGTAAATTAAGATCCTGTAAAACTCAACATATTTTGACCTCCATAAATCTTGGATGTAATCTTCACTTTAGTTGTAAAACTCAACATATTTTAAGAATCAATTGGCTAGATTGAAAGTAATTTAAGCTCAAAGTGAAAAGATCATCACAATTTCTTAAACATTTTCATGGCTTCACCAATTCAAATCACCAAAGTGAAAAGATCATCACAATTTCTTTAACATTTTCATGGCTCAACCAATTCAAATCACCGAAGGGAAAAGATCATCACAATTTCTTAAACATTTTTTTGGCTTCACCAATTCAAATCATCATTTCACAAATCTCGAGACAAGGAGAAAGACAGAGAAAAGGAACTCATGGGGAAAGCACGACAAAATTTGGAATTCATATATAAAATCAAAGTCATACAAACTATAACAAGTAAATAACCTATCTCTAAAATTCTCCTCAAGAACACTCCTTGAAGTTCCTCTGAATCTCTTCCTTTCTTTACAACACACGAAATTCCTCTTCGAAGTAGNCTCAGGATTCATATATAAAATCAAAGTCATACAAACTACAACAAGTAAATAACATATCTCTAAATTCTCCCCAAGAACACTCCTCGAAGTTCCTCTGAATCTCTTCCTTTCTTTATAGCACATAGAATTCTTCTTCAAAGTAGCACGAGGAAGAAATCTCTCACTTTCCCTCCACTCTTACAATTTCTCAAAGAAATTCTCACAATTGTTACACACTAATGGAACCTCTCTAACCTCTAGGGCCTTTCTAACATCCAGGACCNAACTCCACTAATTTTGGCCAAAATCTTCTCTTTAAAGATGTGAACGAGTTTTCCCAAGAGTTGCTTATGCACCTGTCCTAAATCTGGTCTTATCCATTGTACAAGTACACATAACCGTCGATCCCGCCATCAGCGGCCTCGATGGCGTCGTCGGCTGCCTTCTGAAGATTTTGTCCTGTAGCCTCGGGAAAAGCTCGCCGTTGGCGGCGTCGATGGCGTCGTCGGCGTCTCCACATTTTGGTCATTTTTGCTCCAAATTTGCTCCTTTTTTGCATCTTTTTGCTCCATTGACCTTAATTCATCATTCGTGCAACAAAACATCAAAAATACATTTTTTTAAAGTGCAATATCATCAAAAACAGTATAAAAGATGTACAAAAATCTCAACATATTTTACTTTGGTCACTGGCACTATTAAGGGATGTTGAAGCATTCTTCAAGAAATGTAAAAAATGCTAAAAATATGGTTCACTATAAGATCAGCTAGCTCACAAATTACAACCGATCATCAGCTCATGACCCTTTATCATTTGGGGTCTAGATAATGTAGGTCCATTCTGATCTTCCAAGGGATAGCAATGCTTCCTCTTAGTAACAGTTGATTACTTTTCTAAGTAGATCGAAGCCAAAGTGCTCACCTCAAACACAGTGGATGTTGTCCAAAACTTCAATTAGACCAACTCGATATGCCAATATGACAAGCCTCTAGTGATCATTATGAACAATGGTATGTATTTTACAAATAAAAAAAAAATAGGGGTTTTGCCACGAACAAAAAATAAATCTCAAAACCATTACAGGTCATCATCTGTGGACCGATGCTCAAGTCGAGGTTGCCAATAAAATCATCCTCAACTTATTAAAGAAGATTTTTGAAGGTGAAAAAGGCAGCTAGGCAGAGATCCTCTTATTTTTTATATGGTTCATCCGCCAACCCAGTAAACACTCTTCAGCCAAACATCATTTATGCTCTCGCACAGGATGGAGGTTATGCTGCTAGTAGAATATAATCTCCACAGCCAAAGATTCCTTGTGGCCACACCATTTGATAAATCTAATCTCCCATATTAGCTAAAGGCAAATGATAAAGGTGCGATGCTCTCCCTTGACCATGTGGAAGAGGCCTGAACAGATTTAACCTTGGAATAGAAAAAAGTCAAGAGGAAGGTCATCAGCTTCAACAACAAACATGTATGAGAATGTTCTTCTTCCCTTGGGATTTGGTGCTGAAGAAGTAGATCTCACAACATGGGAACAAACAGTGGGAAAGCTGGACCGAACATGGAGCAAACCCTACATCATTGACCTCTAAGTAGGACCCAAAGCATACAAGCTAAAGACTCATGCAGGGAATTTGGTCTCCCAAACTTGGAGCAGGAACAAACTAAACTTTTTTTCCCCATAAATCTACTTTTGTAATTTTAAAAGAACCTTGAATAAAAATTATTCCCCTATTTTGCTAGCAATTGAAGATTTTCATCAAATATTATGCTAAAAGAACTGTATGAAATTACAAACTGTTGGATTGACTGAAAAGCCAAGGTTAGAAAAGAACTCAGGCTACTGGAAAGAACATAAGGAGCCAAAGAAAATTGAATACTTCTAGCTTTGGTGCCACGATCACCTGGCTAAGTAGAGCCTGAAGACCATCAATTCATGGCACCAAGATCAATTGGCAGCACCTAAAAAAATGAAACTCCTAGCCATGGCGCTAAGATCACTTGGTTGAATAGGGACTAAAGACTAGCAACATGATAATTTCCATGATATTTTAAGTAAATAATGCTCATAAACTTTAAAAATATGATTATCTGTTTACAGACCTTCTCTGACTTTGGAAAAATCAGGGAATGTTCCCTAAGGCAGAGGAAACAACATGCTAAAAATTCAAGCTATGGTAATATCACTATATGCATGGAGAATTAAAACATATAAATCAATGTTTAATTAATTAAAAATAAAATATGTATCACATGGACTTAAAATTATTTCCACATTATTTTTCTCTGTTCACTGAGCAACTGGGTATTTTAATTTTATTTTTATGACTTTTCTACACCAAGATATAAATTTTTTAAGTTAGGGATCATTTTCTGATTTTTTAAATCCCTATTGATCTATTTAAACGCGCGGCGCCACATCAACCTACGGCGGCTCTGAAGCTCCACGCAGCGCGCTCCCATTTGACACCGCCGTTCACCTCAGCACTGACTCGGCCCGTAGTTCATGTAAGGAAGCGTTGTTCGGCTTAATCTCCTCCATCCATTCGATACATGCTCAATGAAACGACTCTCCGTCATTGTCCTCGATAGAGTGATCCCATGACCGTCCACACTAAAACGTTAAGATCTCGGCCTAGACTCAAATAAATCACTTCGGGCTTGATCCTATGGACTCGTGTAAGTGAGACAAACACATCCATACGGTAATCATGCAATTAAATTAAGCCTAATCAAATGGAGAATCAAAATAGGCTCAGGAGGAGGAGAGATTTTATACCTTTGCTCTGAGAAGTGAAGCTTCGATCAGAGAGTCTCGACACGTTTGTTGTGATCCAAAGAAGCTAGAGATTGAGTCTCTAGTCTTGGTGTAAAGCCTAGATATGATTTTGATCATGACTGGATTTGGGTGTTGGTCTAGAGCTATGGTAGAGGCTCTGTGAGAGGGGGATTTGATGGGGCTTTAGCTCCTTTCACTGTTTTGAAGGTGTGGGTGAAGTTAATTTGAGTTTGGTGTATTGTGGAGGTGTATTGGGCTCTGTCCTGGTTTCCTGCAAGATTTCGAGCTCAAAATTGAACTTCGGCCGTGGAAATTGGTGAGGGAAAATAGTTGGAATGCACTGAGGGGATCATAGGGAAGCTCTGTGGTTAATTTGGAGAAGTCTCTCTAAGAAATTTTCAGCACCCCCTCCATGGCCGTGGGAGGTGCTTTTTTTATATAAATGGCTAAGGGGTGGCTATCATTGCCAATTAGGGGGTGCATTGTGTTGCTTAGGTGGAGAGAAGAGGAGCTCTACAATTTGATTTGGCTGAGCTGGTCTCTAGGTTTGATTTGGGTGAAGTTCCATGGGGGTGGCTTTCAATTTNTACCCTAATACATCATTCCTGCAATAAAACATCAAAAATATTTTTCTTTAAAGTGCAATATAAATAAAAACAGTATAAAATAAGTATGAAAATCTCAACAAATTTTCCTTTGGTCAGTAAAAAAATATAAGTCAAATATAATCTGAATTATTATTGTACTGTGCAGATTAGCAATATCCATGGATCAATGTTTTGGCCTCGTTGCCGGGAAGAAATTGATTTTAAAAACAAATTTGTATTTTTAGAAAGTCTTATTTAAACTTTAAGTTATCTTATCTTATTTTATTTTAATTTAATTTATTTTTTTATATTTTAGTGTATGTGTAATTGAAATTCTGAAGGATTAGTGCCCTACTATTTTGAATTAGAAAAAAACTATTAGAAAAATCAGAAAAACCAAAAAAAAAAGAAATTTTGAAAATCCAAAAAAATTTAAAAAATGGCAGACCAAAATAATCAAAATGCTGAAATTCATTAAGAGTTTAGACCCTTGAGAGATTATGTCAACCCTACTGTAGATGAACTTCATTGTAGTATTCAAAAACCTATTGTAGTGACTAATTCATTTGACCTTAAACCTGCTATTATCCAAATGGTATCAAATAATCAGTTTGGGGGATCACCAACTGAAGATCCAAATTTACATCTTGCTAATTTTCTAGAATTGTTCGCTACATTTAAATAAGATTGTTTACCAGATGATGCATAAGACTTAGGTTATTTTTTTCTCATTGATTGATAAAGCTAAGATGTGTTTGAATTCGTTAGCACCTGGATCTATCAAAACTTGGGGCTATTTAGCACAAAAATTCCTTGCTAAATATCTTTCAGCATAAAAAACTGCAAAGCTTAGAAATGATATTACATCTTTTAATCAGTTTGAAGAGAAATCTATTTATGAAGCATGGGAAAGATTTAAAGAACTCTTAAGAAAGTGTCCACACCATGCTTAGATTGGTTAATAATTCAAACCTTTTATAATTGATTAATTGGTTCTCTTAGATCTATTATCGAATTTAAAGAACTCTTAAGAAAGTGTCCACACCATGCTATACCAGATTGGTTAATAATTCAAAACATTTTATAATGAATTAGTTGGATCTCTTAGATCAACTATAGATGTTGTTGTTGGTGGTTCATTGATGTCAAAACAATTTCATGATGCTTATGATTTAATTGAAGAAATGGCTACCAATAATTTTCAATGGCCTTCTGAGATCCTAAGAAAGTAGCCAATATTCATGAAACTGATGCATTTACCATGTTAGCAAATCAAGTTCCTGCAATTTTAAGAAAGTTAGACCAATTTGGAATGAATTTTTCTTAACCAATTTCCATGATTGAAGAGAATTCATTAGTCAAATGGTAGATTCTTAAGCATCATTAGAAACTTGGAATGCCATAAATAATAAGTAGAATAACCCATATTCAAATTATTATAACCCAGGTTGGAAGAACCATCCTAACTTTTCGGGTGGTAATAATCAGCAATGGGGGAACAACCAAGGAAACCATTTGGGAAACTGGAACAACCAAAAGAATAATAATTATAGATCTACTTATCCTCCAGATTTTAACAGTAATACACAGTTTAAGAAGAAGAAGTTGTCTTTAGAAGAAGTGGTTTTACAAATGAGAATTCAATTACAAAGTCAAGAAGCTACAATTAGAAATATTGAGAATCAACTTGGGCAAATAGCGAATTCATTAAGTAATAGATCTAAAGGAACACTTCCTAGTAATACTAAATCAAATCTAAAAGACTAGAATTAAGAAAAGGTAAAATCCGTTCAACTTTGAACCAGAAGAGAGTTGGAAGGTCGGTTTCAAAAATAAATTGAAGCAGAGAAAGAAGAAATTGAAGAATCAAAAGAGGATGCTCCAAAAAATTATGAGAGACCTATTTCTCTACTAAAAATTGATTTAAAAAAACCACCACCTCCTTTTCCTCAGAGAATTTGTCAGCAGAAGTTGAATAAATAATTTTTAAAATTTCTAGAAATATTTAAGAAGCTTACAATTAATATTCCATTTGCTGAAGCCTTAGAACAAATGTCGAGCTATGTAAAGTTTATGAAGGATATTCTCAATAGGAAAAAAAAGTATGAGGATAATTAGACTGTTGTATTTAGTGAGGAGTGCAGTGTGATAATTAAGAAGAAGCTTCCTGAAAAGCTTAAAGATCTTGGTAGCTTTACAATTCCATGTGTAATAGGAGACAAATTTTATGGGAAAGCTTTATGTGATTGGTTCAAGCATTAACCTTATGCCACTATCAATATTTAAAAGATTGGGATTAGAAGAAATAACCCCGACTACTGTAACTCTGAAGTTAGCAGATCGTTCGATAACATACCCTAAAAGAGTTTTAGAAGATGTCCTAGTGAAAGTGGATCAATTTATCTTTCTTGTTGAATTCATTATGCTAGATATGGAGGAAGATAAAGACATACTTATCATTTTGGGGAGACCTTTCCTAGACACAGTAAGAGCAANTTGAGGATATTATTAAGGTTTTTCAACACAAATTGTGGCCAAGTGAGTGGGCTATGGGTTCAATTTGGTGGAACCAAGCCATAGGGCCAAAATTGGGGTTTTGATCTAAATCAAAATTGGGTTCAAATGATGGATTAATTGAGATTGGATTTAGTCTATATTGGTCATATTAAGAGTGACTTTGATTTTAGAATTTAAATTGGGGTAAATTGAGACCAATTGGATAGACATTTGGTGTAATTTGGGGAAAATATTGGCCTTTAAAGGGCAATTTGGGGGCTTTGGTCAAAGATGGCCAAATTGGGGCATGTGATAGTTGAGAACAATGAAATTGGGAATATTTGGGAGGTTTTGGGAATTTTTGGGATTTTTGGAATTTTTTGCCAAATAGGGGTATTTTGGTAATTTGAGGGAATTTAGAGGCAAAAGGCTAGATTGGGTGTTTTGGTAGAGTTGGAGTGCCAACCACCATCAATAAGCTATGGAACAATGGAAACCTCATTTTGTGTCCTCTATGTAGTGGTCTTAGCCAAACCCTAGCAAAGGGCTAGCGGGTTTAGGGGACCACCTACAGGAGTCTCCCAAAAGTATCAAGGGACCAAAGCCTAGAAATTCTAAGTTTAGGGTAGTGAGTGATTGTGAGTGCAAGTGATTTCAAGTGAGTGCCTTAGCCCTAGACCAACACCCAGGGACAATCCTAAGGTCCAGAAGTCCTAAGGGTAACTCACCTTGAGTTCTCTCAAAGTGACCCCACCTACTAAGTGCTAGAGGTTAGGACCAATATGTGAAACTTCAAGGTGAGTAGAGAAGAGTGTGGAATCTCTAATGGTGATGGTTCCTTGTCTAGTTTTCTAAGAATAGTCAATAGGAAAGTCCTATGGCTCCTTAGGCTACTAAAAAGGAAGAACTAAACCTCAACCAAAAGTGAGGTCAACAAATGGACCCCCAATAGGCTACTAAAGAGGAAGAACTAAACCTCAACCAAAAGTGAGGTCAACAATACCAAAAAATCAGATTCAACCTTTGGATTCCTTTGTCCTTATCACAATTATTGCAATCAAGGGGCAAGAAAAATCAACGAACTTTAATATGCACATCAAAAAAGGTGTGCATGCGTCCCAAAGACATCTCGCGGATGGCAGAAGTGATGTTGTAGCCCCAATGGACCTACCAAGGACAATCCAGGACCACAATCAGCCGACCAATCTCAGGCATATTAAAAAAATAGTGCTACTTAGATGGATAAATGGTAGATCATCCCCTAGTGAGTCCCTTTGCCAAATCCAATTGGATGAATCTGGCTCCATCCAATCCAGATAGAACAATGATGTGAAAACGCTTCCTCCGGTTCTGGAGCGGCTGACATGAACCCTCAATGTGCAAAGGCATGGACAGGCGCCCAACCTCACTACCAATTAACTTGATGGCCGCCTAGCCCAATGGCCATCCGACCATATCCATGCGACCCAAGGGCAATATTTATAAATAGTCTAAAATACCTCTGTCGTATTTACGGACTTAGGGGTAAAGTATGTAACTATATAATGACCCATTCCTATAAATAGGAGGGTCCATTTTATGATAAAGGTTATGCAATTTTATTGTTCAACCCTCCCTCCCTCCCTCCCTCCCTCTCTCTCTCTCTCTCTAATGCTCTTATTATTGGGTGTCTCCCGGACATATTTGGATTAAACAACAACTGAATCTTATGAAAAGAACAAGCTGCATGGATTTATCAATTTAACTGTTTGTAGGCTATCATTAAAAGTATACTGTAATCCATTTTTGGTTAGCTTTTTAGCTTTTTTTGGTTACTTTTTTTATGAATTTCATACAAACCATAACATTCTTATGTATTTACATATACAGCACTTCAATTTTGATTTTTATATTTATAGCACTTTATCTATTCATGAAAATTTGCATGAAATTATTTAGTGTTGTAAATGAAATGATTGAAGTTTAGGATGTTAGAAACATAAATACAAATGAATTTTTGGGCCTGTATGCAAACGTCCCATTTTTTATTATGAAGAAGGTGCTTCATTTGTCTATCCTGTGCTTGTATGGAAATGCCTGCAAACCAATTCAGTGTATTTATATAGAACTTTTTGGGAACTTACATTCATGTCAAATATTTTTTAGTAAATAATACACTTTACATCTTTGATATATAAATATATAAGAATAATTTGATAGGTATTAAAATAAATTAATTTTCTAAATATTTATACTATAAATTTATTATATATATACTCTATTATCTTTGTCTAGACTTTTTTCTGTTTCCATATCACTTAATTTGGCAGATTACTTGAAAAACTAGGGAGAGGCATGGCAGCTCCTTTTCCACACAATTATTAGACCAATTTGTGGACAGTTCGTAAATGTGGGACATACTCAAATTTTCATGATTATCAGGCCAAACTTAGCCTTAATGACATTATTTTATCATTATTTTCATCAGAAATTTCATAACTTTGGAGATAATTAAATTTTATGATATGACCGTTTATTGTTAATTGTAAAAGTATACATGAAGCAATCAAAGTTGGCTGGTAATGCTTTTGTACATAAATCATTCCTAGGGCCAATTTATTTTTTTATCATTGAAAAGGACTATGACACATCATGTATTTGAGAAATATGAGCTTCCAAGGCCCTGGAAATTAGTTCTTTAGTGAGTTAACTCCACATAAATCCCAAAATGACCAATATCCCTCATCACTCCCAATATTGAGAGAATGTGACATTGATGATGCCCTATAAGAGTTTCATGTGAAGTGTGATATAAAGAGTGGTACTCTCAAAACCAATCTCCTTTGTTCTTAAACTCATTTTTAATCTTTCTCACCTTTATGCATCATGCATCAGTTGTACATACCATTATATATATTTCAAATTATATATGCATCGAGTCCCAAAACTATTTTTGATTGATGACTATACATTTTAGCAAATAAAAGATGAGTTTCTTTCTTGGGCCCTATTTCAAGATATTCGAAGTCAAAGTGTGGGCCCCGCCATAGGAGAAAAAGAATTGTTTGATTTTGGGTGAAAGTTTTAATGGGTTTTGATCGATTAAATTTAGTATTTTTAGCTCACATTTACTTTGGTTGAAGTTTGGTTTTTATTTGAAATCATTTTGAGTGAATTATTAGGAACATTCTTTTTATTATTGAAATTATTATCCAAATTATTGCAGTCTTAGCATACCCCAAAAAAAAGTCTGATGTGGGTACAAAGAGTTCATTTTAAAATTTTCATTAATCCAAACACACCCACTTAGTTTGTTTTAAAAAAATAATGCTTCATTGAATAATTTTTATGTAGGAGAACTTTTTTATGCACGAAAACAAAAACAAAATGCTTTAATTAAAAATGTTGTCTGGTCATCATCAAACTAGTTTGCATGCTCCTCATATATAATAGGGAACATCATGAAAATTTCACTCGACATATACATTGGATTATTAAACAGTACGAGGTGGAAATTCAATGAAGTTTCCTAGTAATTTATGCAATTTTTATAATCTCTTAATTTTTTTCCACCACAATACTTCTTCACGTTGGCTATCTATTTTCTCTTTAAGATTTCATTGGTGATGGATTTGTATAACTTTTGGATGCCTTTTTTCCTATCATTCTGTTTCAATTTTTTAATGCTACACTTGATCTAAGATGATTTTGATAATTTACTCGATTGAGAGGGTATTCTGATACTCACTAGATCTGGATTGGTTCTGAATAATCTCTTTGGATTGGATGATTATTGTTTGGAGTTCTTGTGGTTTGAGGAATGTTGTTTTTGATTTTGATAAATTGATTAAAGTTCTTTGTTTGACATTGAGGATGCCTGGATGTTTGGTTTTAGAGCAGTTGATTACGCTTTACATTTGCTTACTAGATTCTTCTTCCAATATGTGGTTTTCTTTGAGGGATGGTTTTCTTTGAGGGATTTTTTCGATACATTTGATCCAATACTTGCTGTTATGAAGGCTTTATATATTGGTCAGGATAAACTGAAGATTTAATTGAAGTTACTGGACAGTATTTCTCTAAATGTCGCTATTTCAATTAAACTGAAGGTTTGATTGAAGTTATCTAGTATTTCTTTATAAAATCTGGGTGAGGCCCCTCCCATTGTTGTCTCTAGAGTTATTTGTTGTGGACCCTTCTACCGTGGAGCATGACTTTCCGGTGAGAAAGTCGTCTTAGATGATTAAATCGCATTAAACGTCGATCATCTAATTATTTTGTTTTAGATCCGACTACACAATAAGTAGACCTCACATTCTTTTGTTTATTGAAAACGACGCGGCATTATTCTTCCTCTTTTCACACTCAAGATAGTTTTGTACCTCTCTCCATATATATATATATATATATATATATATATNATATAAATAAAGCTCATCCCAAAAATATGCTTTCGCGTCATGAATGAATTTTCTTTGTTGTTGCAATGTCAGCATTGATGACAAAATATCACTTACAATATAGTTAACAATATCAACATACCATAGCATTTTCTACTCATTAATATTATAAAGTTTTTCATCAGAGAAACTATCTGTAATTTCATTGTCAGTGTTAGATAATTCATGGTTTTCTATTCTTGATAAATGATCAGCAATTTGATTATCAGTTCCCTTTCTATCAATAACCTCAAGATCAAATTCTTGCATCAATAGTATCCATCTAATCAACCTTGGTTTAGCATCCTTCTTTCGCATCAAATATTTAATAACAGAGTGATCATTATGCACAACACATTTAGCTCCAATTAAATAAGATCTAAAATCAGATATTTAATAGCAGAGTGATCAATATGCACAACACATTTAGCTCTAATTAAATAAGATCTAAATTTATCTAAAGCATATACGATTGCCAGTAACTCTTTTTCAGTAACAGTGTAGTTAATTTGTGCATCATTAAGAGTTTTACTAGCGTAGTATATCACTTTAAAAATCTTTTCGTACCTTTGTCCAAGAACAGCTCCAATAGCATAATCACTAGCATCACACATCAGTTCAAATTGTTTCTCCCAGTTAGGTGAAACTATAATAGGGGTTGTAATTAATTTTTCTTTTAATAACTCATAGGCATTTAAATAGCTTTCAGTAAATTCAAATTTCTTGTCCTTTTCTAAAAGTTGACATAGAGGTTTAGTAACTTTTGAGAAATCTATAATAAAACGCCTTCAAAAACCAACATGTTCAAGAAAACTCCTAACTTCTCTTACATTAGTAGGAGGTGTTAGTTTAGATATAACTTGAATTTTTGCAGGGTCTGCTTCCATACCATCTTCCGAAATTTTATGCCCTAACACAATTCCTCCTGCAACCATAAATTAACATTTCTCCCAATTTAGAACTAAATTAGTTCTTTCGCATAACTCCAAAACTTTTTCAAGGTAATTTCAGCATGCATCAAATGATGTTCCAAATACAGAGAAATCATCCATAAATACTTCCAATCCATCATCAATTAACTTACTAAATATGGACATCATACATCTCTGGAATGTTGCAGGTGCATTACATAATCCGAAAGGCATTCTTCTAAAAGCAAAAGTTCCAAAAGGACTAGTAAATGTTGTCTTTTCTTGATCCTCGAGAGTAATAGGAATTTGATGGTAATCGATATATCCATCTAAAAAGTAAAAATATTTGTGCCCAGCAAGTCTATCCACTATCTGATCTAAAAAGGGTAAAGGGAAGTGATCTTTTCCAGTGGAAGTGTTTAATTTTCTATAATCAATAAATACGCCACCCAAGTAACTTGTCTGATAAGTATTAATTCATTATTTTCTTTTGTTTAAAAATTCACTCCTCCTTTTTTAGGATCACAATGAATTGGACTTACCCATGCACTATTTGAAATATGATATATAATTCCAGTGTCTAACCATTTCAAAATTTTCTTTTTTACTACTTCTTCCGTTATCACATTCAATCTCCTTTGTGGATCAACTCTTGGTTTATATTGTTCATCTAATATAATTCTGTGCATCTATATCGAATGACTGATTCCTTTAATATCAGCTAAGGTCCAACCAAAAACTTTCTTATATCTTTTTAATGACTGATTCCCTTAATGTCAGCTAAGGTCCAACCAAAAGCTTTCTTATATCTTTTCAATGTATCTAACTTTAATCTCTTTTGTGGATTAACTCTTGGTTTATATTGTTCATCTAATATAATTTTGTGCATACAAATTGAAGGACTGATTCTCTTAATATCAGCGAAGGTCCAACCAAAAGCTTTCATATATCTTTTTAATGTATCTAACAGTCTTTTCTCTTGCAGATCATTTAATTCTGAAGATATAATAACAGGTTATGAAGATGAGTCTCCCAAAAACACATACTTCAAGTGGTTTGGTAATGTTTTCAACTCAAGTTCAGGTGGTTTTATAATTGATGGAACTACATACTTCAAGTGGCTAGGTAATACTTTCAACTCAAGTTCAGGTGGTTTTATAATTGATGGAAATAGATTCTTATCAGCATTTTTGTAATATCCAACATCTCAAATCTTTCCTGAATATAATCTAATTCTTCATTTTCTAATTCGTCCAAAATAACTTCATCATTCTCTTCAATATATTCAACATCTCAAATCTTTCCTGAATATAATATAACTTTTCTTTTTCTAATTTATCCAGAATAATTTCATCATTCTCTTTAATTTATTATTCAAAATGCTCTTCTTTTTCAAAATACTTTTTATCTTCAAAATGTTCTTTAAAATGTTCGTTCAGTAGATGTTCAATAATTTCCATGCAAAAACACTCATTATCTCTTTCAACAGGAGGGTATTTCATAGATTTTGCAATGTTAAAAGCCACTTTTTGATCATTTACTCTCATAGTTAATTCTCCTTTTTGAACATCTATCATAGCTTTTCCAGTAGTTAAAATGATCTCCCTAAAATGATAGGTATTTTCTTATCTTCCTCCATATCTAAAACAATGAAATCCATGGGAAAGGTCCCTAAAATGATAGGTATTTCTTTATCTTCCTCCATATCTAAAACAATGAAATCCATAAGAATCTAAAATGATAGGTATTTCTTTATCTTCCTCCATATCTAAAATAATGAGATCCACAGGAAAGGTTAACTCTCATTATTAATTCTCCTTTTTGAACATCTATCATAGCTTTTCCAGTAGCTAAAAATGGTCTCCCTACGATAGGTATTTCTTTATCTTCCTCCATATCTAAAACAATGAAATCCATAGAAAAGATAAATTTGTAAGTATTTCTTTATCTTCCTCCATATCTAAAATAATGAAATCCACAAGAAAGATAAATTTATCCACTTTTACTAACACATCTTCTATATATTTCTTTATCTTCCTCCATATCTAAAATAATCAAATCCACAGGAAAGATAAATTTATCAAGTTTCTTTATCTTCCTCCATATTTAAAACAATAAAATCCATAGGGAAGATAAATTTGTCCACTTTTACTAACAAATCTTCTATAACTCCTTTAAGATATGTAACTGAATGATCTACTAACTGTAGAGTTATAGAAGTAGGTGAGACTTCTCCTAATCCTAATCTTTTGAAAATTGATGATAATTGAAGAGTTACAGAAGTAGGTGAGACTTCTCCTAATCCTAGTCTTTTGAAAATTGATATAGGCATAAGATTAATGCTGGCTCCCAAATCACATAAAGCTCTTCCATAAAATTTTTCATCGATAACATAAGATTAATGCTGTCTCCCAAGTCACATAATGCACTTTTATAAAATTTTCCACCGATAGCACACTGTATAGTGAAACTACCAGGATATTTTAATTTTTCAGGAAGCTTTTTCTGAATAATTGCACTACACTCTTCGCTAAGTGCAACAGTTTGTTTCTGTGAAATTCCTTTTCTTTTTCAGAAAATCTTTCATAAATTTCACATTATTGGGCATCTGCTCTAAAGTTTCTACGAAGGGAATGTTTACCGTTAACTTTTTAAGAATTTCTAAAAATTTGGAAAATTGTTTATTCTGTTTGTGTTGCTTCAACCTTTGAGGGTGGTGGAGGTTTCTCCACAGTAATTTTCATTGGTGTAAATGGATGCTCTAAATCTGGGTACTCATGATCCTTTTCTTTTTCGGTATCCTCTTTCTCTTTTTCAGTTTCTATTTTTTTTTGCACTCTTGTCTCTAATTCTTTTTCACTTCGTAATTGAATCACCTTGATTTGTTCTTTTCCTTGATCTTTAGGATTTGGTTCCACAGTACTCGGAAAAGTTCCTAATGTTCGGTTACTAAGCACAGTAGCGATATGCCCTAATTGGTTTTTAATATTCTCAATAGCAGTTCCTTGAAGTTTTAATTGATTTCCTTGAATCTGTAATTGATTTCCTTGATTCTGTAATTGTTGACCCATGTTTAATATCAGCTCCTCAATAGATAACTTCTTTTCCTTAATTTGAGTATTACTGTTAAATCCTGTAGGATAAGAATGTCTATAGTTAATATTTCCCTGGTTGGATGAAATTTCTAATGGGTTCACTGAGTTGTTTGCCCATTGTTGATTTGTAGAAGAATTGTTATTCCAATTAGATTTGGATGATTCTTCTAACCTGGTTATAATAATTTGAATATGGGTTATTGGGTCTATTAATAGCATTTAAGGTCTCATATGAAGGTTGAACATCCACAAATTGCCTAGATGAATTTTCTTCCATCATAGGAGGTGTTGAAGAATAATTCATCCCATAATGATCTAATTTCTTTGATATTGCAGCAATCTGTGAAGCTAACATAGATATTGCATCAGAATCATGGATACTGGCTACTCTTTTAGGATTTGTCGGCTCAGAGGGCCATTGAAAATTGTTGGTAGCCATCTCTTCTATTAATGAATAAGTCTCATCAAAAAGTTTTGACATTAAGAAACCACCAGCCGCAACATCTATAATTGATCTAAGAGATCCCACTAATCCATTATAAAAAGTTTGAATTATTAACCAATCTGGTAACGAATGATGAGGACACTTCCTAAAAAGATCTTTAAATCTCTCCCAAGCTTCATATATTGACTCTCCATCTATCTGACAGAACGATGTTATTTCATTTCTTAGTTTAGCAGTTTTGGATGGAGGGAAATATTTCGATAGAAATTTCTATGAAAGTTCTCCCCAAGTTCTAATAGATCCAGGTGCTAATGAATTTAACCACATCTTAGCCTTATCCCTCAGTGAAAAAGGAAAAAAGTCTAAGTCTAACAACATCATTTGAGACTATGTCATATTTAAAAGTGGCACATAGTTCTAAAAAACTAGTGAGGTGTAAATTAGGATCTTCATTTGGTGTACCTCCAAATTGATTATTTTGTTCCATTTGGATAATAGCAGGTTTAAGCTTAAATGAATTACCAACTACATCAGGATTCTGAATAGATAAGTGAATCTCATCTGCTGTAGGATTTGCATAATCTCTTAGGGGTCTAGGTTGGTGGTTCTATTCCTTGATTGTTCATGTTGTTTTCCATTGAATCAGAATTTCTAGGTTCTCTTCTCATTTAGATAATAGCAAGTTTAAGCTCAAATGAATTAGCAGCTACATCAGGATTTTGGATAGATAAGTGAATTTCATCTACTGTAGGATTTGCATAATCTCATAGGGGTCTAGGTTGGTGTTCATTATCTATTCCTTGAATGTTCAGGTTGTTTTCCATTATATCAGAAGTTCTAGGTTCTCTTCTTAGTTTTTTAATTCTTCTAACAGTGCGTTCTAATTCTGAATTGTAGGGTATAAGATTTTCAGGTCCAAATTTACGCATACAATTTGAAATCAGTACTCAGTAATATAATTAACTTAAATATAAATATAAAAATAAGTTGCAATTTAAGTAAAAAATTTCTAATAATCTTAATTTTTTCGTTACTCTGATCATATTTTTACTCACTCACTCAATCACTCCCCGGCAATGGCGCCAAAAACTTGACCGACTTTTCTTCAAATCGACAAATACAAGAATTTGATGGCGGTATTAGAAGATTTAAATTCCAGCAATGGCGTCCAAAGACTTCATTGTGACTTTATAGATGTGTCTGATTTGATTAAGATGTATAAATATAATATTCAATAATATTAAAGCTGAATTTGTCAATGCAAGTATACGTATCGCTCAAGTAATATAGAGCTCTAATGGAGTCCTCGGTATTGATCCCACAAGGAGTAGTTTAGAATTACGAACTAAGACCTTAGAAAAGCAAGACTTTAATCACAACAACGACGTTCAATTTGCTTATCTATCACTAATAGGCAATTGAAATAAATGGATAATTTTAATAACTAATAAATAACTAATGATATAAAGTAGATGTTATTGTGATATTCAATATATAAGAAAACATCCTTCTCCTTGTCAAGAAATTATAGTGAAAAATGAACTAGTTCAATTTATATTATGCTAAATAAGAGCATACATATTCTTTACCCTTTGGTCCAGGCATAAAGAACATTGACTAATCCTAATCTTTGTTACTGATTTTGCGGCTANTATAATTAGAATTATTGTTATACTGTTGCATATAATCAGTTTTGGGATCAAGTTTTTGGCACCATTGTTGAGGCTGTGAAGTGAAATGGTAAAGAATCTGTTGATTTAAAAGCAAATTTCTATTTTTAGAAAGTCTTATTTAAACTTTAAGTTGTTGTATTTTATTTTGTGTATATTTAGTTTTATTTTATTTTATTTTAGTGTATGAATAGTTCAGGTTCTGAAGGACTAGTTCCCTACAATTTTGAATTAGAGAGAACTGTTAAAAAAATTAGAAAAACTAAAAAAAATTAAAATCTTGAAAAATCCAAAAAAAAATTATAGAAATGACAAACCAAAATTATCAAAATGCTAAAATTCATCAAGAGTTTAGACCTTTAAGAGATTATGCCAACCCTACTGTAGATTAACTTCATTGTAGTATTCAAAAACATACTGTAGTGGCTAATTCATTTGAGCTTAAACCTGCTATTATCAAAATGGTATCAAATAATCAGTTTGGGGGATCACCTAACTCTAAATTAAAATTTACATCTTGCCAATTTTCTAGAATTGTGCGCTACATTTAAATATGATGTTGTATCAGATGATGTAATAAGACTTAGGTTATTTCCTTTCTCACTGAGGGATAAAGCTAAGATGTGGTTGAATTTGTTAGCACCTGGATCTATCAGAACTTACGGTGATTTAGAATAAAAATTCCCTGCTAAATGTTTTCTACCGTAAAAAACTGTGAAACTTAGAAATGATATTACATCTTTTAATCAGTTTGAAAAGAAATCTATTTACAAAGCATTAGAAAGATTTAAATAACTCTTAAAAAAGTTTCCACACCATGTTATACCAGATTGGTCAATAATTCAAACTTTTTATATTAGATTAGTTGGATCTCTTAGATCTATTATCGATGTTGCCGCTAGTGGTTCATTGATGTCAAAATCATTTCATGACGCCTATGCTTTAACTGAAGAAATGCCTTCCAATAATTTTCAATGGCCTTTTGAGAGGGTGAATCTTAAGAAAGTAACCAATATTCATGAATCTGATGCATTTACTATGTTAACAAATCAATTGCTGCAATTTCAATGAAGTTAGACCAATTTGAAACGAATTTTTCTCAACCAATTTCCATGATTGAAGAAAATTCATTAAGCAAAATGGTAGATTCTCAAGCATCATTAGAAACTTTGAATGCCATAAGTAATAAGTAGAATAACCCATAATCAAATTATTATAACCCAAGTTGGAAAAACCATGCCAACTTGCACTGGAACAACAATTCAGGCGGTAATAATCAGCAATGGGGGAACAACCAAGTAATCCATTAGGAAACTGGAAAAATAAAGAGAATAATAATTTTATATCTACTTATCCTTCAGGTTTCAATAATAATACACAATCTAAAGAGAAGAAGTTGTGTATATAAGAAGTGGTGTTACAAATGAAAAATCAATTACAAAGTCAAGGAGCTACAATTACAAATATTGGTAATCAACTTGGGCAAGTAGCAAATTCATTAAGTAATAGATCCCAAGGAACACTTCCTAGTAATATTGAATCAAATTCAAAAGACCAGAATAAATAGGAAGTAAAAGCTGTTCAACTTAGAAGTGGAAGAGAGTTGGAAGGTAGGGTTCAAAAATAAATTGAAGTTGAGAGAGAAGAAATTAAAGAATCAAAAGAGCTTACTCCAAAAGATTCTAAAAGACCTATTTCACCACTAAAATTTGATTGCTTGGAGAATTAATCAGCAAAGGTTGGATAAGTAATTTTCAAAATTTCTGAAAATATTTAAGAAGCTTACAGTTAATCTTCCATTAGTAAAAGCCTTAAAATAAATGCCAAGCTATGTAAAGGTTATGAAGGATTTTCTCAACAGGAAAATGAAGTTTGAAGATAATGAGACTGTTTCACTTAGTAAGGAGTAAAGTGTTATAATTTAGAAAAAGCTTTCTGAAAAGCTTAAAGATCCTGTTAGCTTTACAATTACATGTGTAATAGGAAATAAATTATATGGGAAAGCTTTATTTGATTTAGGTGCAAGCATTAACCTTATGTTATTATCAATATTCAAATGATTAGGATTATGAGAAATACCCTACTACTGTAACTCTACAGCTATCAGATCGTTCAATAACATATCCTAAAGGAGTTATAGAAGATGTCCTAATTAAAGTGGATCAATTTATCTTTCCTTTTGATTTCATTGTGCTAGATATGGAGGAAGATAAAGAGATACCTATCATTTTGGGGAGACCTTTCCTAGCTATAGGAAGAGCAATGATAGATGTGCAGAAATGGGAATTAACAATGCGCGTCAATGATCAAACTATTACTTTTAATATTTCAAGATCAATGAAATATCTTGCAAAAGAAAAAGATGATGAATGTTATAGGATGGATGTTATAAGACATCTAAGTGAATGTCATTTCAAAATAGCTTATGAAGAAAAATCTGAAGAAAAAGATTTAGAACACGAGCAAGAAGAGGAATTAGATTAATGTGAATAACTTTTTAAGGAAGATTCAAACTATGTTCGAGAAAGTTTTGAAATTTTGGACACGATAGACAAAGATAAAACATTTTGTCCATCAATTGAAAAACCTCTAGAACTTGAGTTGAAGTTACTTCCTGAACATTTAAAATATGCCTTTTTTGGACATTCCTCTACTTTACAAATTATAATTTCCTCAAAATAATGATGGAAGAAGAAGAAAGGTTGCTGAAAATTTTGAAAAGTTTTAAGAAAGCCTGTGGATGGGCAATTATTGATATTAAAGGAATCAGTCCTTCAATTTGTATGCATAGAAGTCATATGAAAGAGAACTGCAAACCCAGGGTAGTTCCTCAAAGGAGACTGAATCATGTTATGAAAGAAGTTGTTAAGAAAGAAATTTTAAAGTGTTAGATGCTGGAATTATCCACCCTATTTCAGATAGTGCATGGGTTAGTCCAATTCACTGCGTCCCTAAGAAAGGAGGAGTGACTATAAGTGTGAATGAACATAATGAATTAATACCTACTAGACAAGTTACAGGGTGTCGAATATGCATTTGTTATAAAAAATTAAATCTTGCCACTAGGAAAGGTCATTTTCAATAACCTTTTCCAGATCAAATGCTAAATAAACTAGCTGGGCATAAATACTTTTGTTTTATGGATGGATATACTGGTTATCACCAAATATAAATATCTCTTGAGGATCANTTTCCTTAAAGTTAACGATGGAAGAAAAAGAAAGAATGATGAAAATTCTGAAAAATTTTCAGAAACCCTTTGGATGGACAATTGCTGATATTAAAGGAATCAGTCCTTCAATTTGTATGCATAGAATTCATATGGAAGAGAACTGCATATCCGTGGGCTGATCCTCAAAGGCGACTGAATGTTGTTATGAAAGATGTTATTAAGAAAGAAATTTTAAAGTGGTTAGATGCTAGAATTATCTACCCTAATTTAGATAGTGCATGGGTTAGTCCAATTCACTGCGTTCCTAAGAAAGGAGGAGTAACTATAACAGTGAATGAACAAAATGAATTAATACCTACTAGACAAGTTACACGATGGAGAATATGCATTGGTTAAAGAAAATTAAATCTTGTCCCTAGGAAGATCATTTTCCATTTCCCTTTCTAGATCAAATGCTAGATAGACTAGCTGGGCATAAATACTTTTGTTTTCTGGATGGATATACTGTTTATCACCAAATACAAATGTCTCTTGAGGATTAAGAGAAAATAATTTTTACCAGTCCTTATGGTACTTTTGCTTTTAGAATAATGTCTTTTGGTTTATATAATGCCCCTGCTACATTTCAAAGATGTATGATGGCAATTTTTTGTGATTTAATTGAAAAAGGGGATATAAGTATTCATGGATGACTTTTCAGTGCTTGGAACTTCATTTGACTCACGTTTAGAACATTTATCCAAAGTTCTTAAGAGCTGTGAAGAAACAAATTTTATCCTTAACTGGGAAAAATGCCAATTTATGGTAGCTGGAGGAATTGTATTAGGACATCAAATATCAGAAAATGGTATGGAAGTAGATCCTGCTAAATTTCAAGTGATCGCTAATTTACCTTATCCAAAAAATATAAGGGAAATTAGGAGTTTTTTAGGACATGTTGGATTATACAAAAGATATATTAAAGACTTTTCAAAGATTGCTAAGCCTTTATGCCATTTAATGGAGAAAGATGCAATTTTTAACTTTGATGAGGAATGCCTAAAAGCTTTTAAGTCATTAAAAGAAAAACTAATCACTGCACCAATTATAGTTTCACCAAATTAGGAAAAACCTTTTGAATTAATGTGTGATGCTAGTGATTATGATATTGGAACTGTTTTAGGATAAATATATGATAAAATTTTTAAAATTATTTACTATGTACTAAAACCCTTAATGAAACTCAAATTAATTATACAACAACTAAAAAAGAGTTATTAGCAATAGTATATGCTTTTGATAAATTTTAATTATACAACAAATGAAAAAGAGTTATTAGCAATAGTATATGCTTTTGATAAATTTAGATCATTTTAATTGGAACTCATTTTGTAGTGCATAGAGATCATTCTGCTATTAAGTATTTAATGAAAAAGAAGGATGCTAAACCTAGACTTATTAGATGAATTCTTCTTTTACAAGAATTTGATTTTGTAATAGCTGATCGGAAGGGGATTGAAAGTCAAATGGTTGGTCATTTGTCCAGGCTTGAATTAGAAAAACCACTATATTTTGAAAATGAAATTAATGAACATTTTCCAGATGAAAAATTGTTCACTATTAATGTGTGGCGTGTTTTGTGGTATACTGACATTGTGAACTTTTTTGTTAGTGATATTATACCCTATGAAATGACATACCAACAGAAGAGGAAATTTATTTCTAAAGCTAAGAATTATTTTTTGGTTGACTCATTTTTTAATAAACAAGGAAATGATCTGATTATTCGAAGATGTGTACCATTAGAAGAAACTTATGAGATTATCCAAAAATTCACTGATTTTGGGGGACATTTTGGTGTTGATAAAACATCTTACAAAATTTTACAATCTCGATTTTATTGGACTACAGTTTTTAGAGATGTTAATGCTTATATCAAAACTTGTGATACATCTCAAAGAGTAGGCAATATTTCTAGAAGAAATGAGATGCACCTCAATTATATGCTAGAAGTTGAAATATTTGATGTTTGGGGATTTGATTTCATGGGACCATTTATACCATCTTTTAGAAATTTATATATTCTGTTAGTAGTGGACTATGTATTTAAACAGATAGAAGTTGTTGCTTTACCATGATGTGATGCTCAAAGTGTTGTAAAATTTTTTAAAATGAACATATTTTGTAGATTTTGGATACCAAGCGTTATCATTACTGATGGGAGAAGTCATTTCAGAAATGCCATAATGGAGAAATTATTAAAAAAATATCATATAAATCATAGGATTGTAACTGCTTATCATCCTCAGATAAGTGGTTTTGTTGAATTATCCAATAAAAAAATTAAAAGAATTATGGAAAAATCTGTGAATCCAACAAAAATGGATTGGTCAGTCAAGCTTGACTATGCTTTCTGGGCTTATAGGGCTACATACAGAACTCCTATAGGAACATCCCCATATAGGCTAAGAATTGGAAAAGCTTGTCACTTACCACTTAAACTTGAGCATAAGGCATATTGGGCGATAAACGAGTTCAATTATAATTTGAAAGATGCTAGTGAGAAAAGATTAATACAGTTAAATGAGCTTGAAGAGATAAGGAATGAATCTTTGGAAAGTGCCAAAATTTATAAAGAAAAGATGGAGATGTGGCATGATCAAAGGATTATTACTAAAAATTTTTAGTCAAGGCAACAAGTTTTTCTATATAATTGAAGGTTAAGATTATTTCCAAGCATACTTAAGTCTAGGTGGATAGGCTCATTTATTGTGATTAAAGTTTATCCTTATGGAGCTGTGGATATTAAAGATCTTAAGTCTGAGAAAATATTTAAAGTTAATGGACGTAGACTAGAAACCTTAATTTATAGGGGATTAACATAAGTTTAATGATGGAATGACATTGGATCAACCAGAGTAAACAGTGGATACGTCGGACTGACGACATAAATCCAAGCACTTTGTGGGAGGCAACCCTTAGTTATCAGTATGTTTTTATTTTAATTGTTATTTTATGTGTGATTAAGAAAATTTAGGGTAGTATTTTTTAGGCTATTATGTGTTAGTATTGATTTTAAGACTTTATTTAGTGATTTAGACATGTTAAAATGAGAATTTGGACATTAAGTTGACTAGTGCAAAATGTGCACTGGCGCTTAAGCGCCATACCCGGCGCTTAAGCGCGGCAGTTTAAAAACATGTGCAAAATTAATATTCTAGAAGGGAAAACTACCTAGAAGTTTGCAAAAATGAGCTCAGGTAGTTTCTAAACGTGTCTAGTAGTTATTGGAAGGATTTAGACCTATAAATAGAAGGGTTTAGTGAAAGAATTTCACCCCAGATCATTTCTAGCCCCAAAGTCTAACAGAGAAATAGATTTTAAGATGATGTCTTCATGGGAGATGGATTTAAAGGAGGAAACCATGAGGAAGAAATTCATTATTCAAAGTGCATAAGATATGTATAATAGTTTCAAAGCCGTTAGTATTGAAGGGATATCAGAGAAGATCAACAAAATTGAAAATACCATGTCTGTATTGGAGACTAAGGTATTGGAGATTCATGCACATCTTAAGCATTTTGTATGGCAATTGAAAATGCAATTTAGCCACACTAGTTATATAGAGGAAGCACATAAGGAGATGTTTCTTAAGCAAAAGTGGATTGAAGAAGATTGCACAGAGCACACACCACCGTCTGTTTTATCAACTTTATATTCCAGTTGCCCCATGAGAGACTAATGAAAGGCCTAAATTTGCTCATTCTAATGAAGAATGGAATTAAGTTCAATGTTTAAAATAATGTTTTTGTGTGTTTAAAGATGTTGTCTTTAAGTGTTTTACTGTTTAAGACTTGCTTTTAGTGTTTGTGTTACCTAAGTGTTTGAAGAATTGTTAAGTATTTGTATTAAGAAAAATTTTCTCATCCAAGACTATTTGGAATGAGAACTAATTGTTTAAATATATTTGTACTCGTTTGTGAATTAATATGAGTTGTGTGAAATTTTGTGTTTTTTTAGCCTCGAATTGAAATAGTTACTACATAGAATTTTGAGATAAAGAAGAGTTACAAGATGTTGAAAATAGTCATTTAAGTGCTACGAGACCATTTTGGTGGTTAGGCAAATAGTGCATTTTTCTTTAATTTAAAATTTTTGAAAATCGTGCACCGGCGCCAAAGCGCCACATCTCGCGCTTAAGCATGAGAAAACCCGAGAGGCAGGCGCCTAACTGCCACGTACCCGCGTTTAAGCACTGGTATACAAAAACTGGTTCACGAATGGTTAAAAGTGAAAATTTGAGCGAAAAATCACCATGTTCATCCTCCCATCACCTTTAACCTCTCAAAAGAATGCCATTTTGGAGAGCTAGGGCACACGATTAAGTTTAGATTTCTTGGTGGAATCAAGAAAAATTTACTAGATTTAGATTTCATAAGGTAAGAGCTTTACTTTTATGTAAAAAATTTGGATTTTCACCATGTATTTTGAGTACATTTGGAAGAATTTGAAAATTCACTATTCATGGTAAAAAATGAGGAAAAATCAATGAAATTGCATAGGAAGTGTAGTTTAAGCTTTTAGAAGTTTAGTTTAGTGGTGTAGATTTGATTTTGGAAGTTATTGTTGGAATTTATCAAATTTGTAGAATGGCACCAAGAATGAAGAGGAGCAAAGGCAAAGCCCCTTTCGATTCGAGTAAATTTGTTAGTTCAAAAGCTCAAGATCGGTATAGTGATGCGTTGCAATCACACAAAATGATTCAGAAGCTATGTTTTATAAATCTCGGTGGATACATGGAAGATTTAATTGTTCATCGACAATGGGAACAATTCTATTATTTTTTTTGCTGTGACAGTTATATCTGTTGTGAGGGAGTTCTATGCAAATCTCCCTGAAGCTGAAGCCAATTGAGTTATGGTTCAAGGGAAGTTGGTACCTTTTTCGTCATAGGTAATCAACTTGTTTTACCATTTACCACCGGATACATTATGTTTTTATGCAAATTATAGTCCTACTAAAGTGGAGTTACACGAGATTAATTCTTACTTGACTATTGGGAGAGGACTTTGGAAGATCACTAATGCGAGGAGAGTAAATTTCCCAACTTCAAAGTTATGTGCACCTTCAAAGGCCTGGCACTATTTCATTTATGCTCAATGCTTCCGACCAATCATCTTAGTGAAGTGACCAGAGAAAGAGCGACGTTGAACTATTGTATTCCAGAGGGAAAGCTCATCAACATGGAGCTTTGGTATATACTATCATCAGTTTTGCTATAGTTGTTACAACTACAGGTCTGGGATTTGCTTTCTTGATCTTTTCTTTGTGTGAGCAGGCTGGAGTTAAATATGATCGCTGGGAGGAAGTGTTATTACATCTAAAGCCCATCACTTAGGTGAATGTGAAGACCTATTTAGAGCATTCAATTTTTGGCTGGAGAGGAGGATTTTCACAGAGCTATGGGATGGAGATGTCAGCTGCTTCTACATCTAGACCATCTACCTCATGTGCTTCTACATCTTGAGGTGAGTCTTCTGAGACCCGAGATCAATTATTGCAGAGGATGATGGATAATATTAATTTTATCGTTGATAGGATACAAAATTTAGAGCGTTTTGCAGAGCATATTAATAGATATAATAGGAGAAAAAGTGATTATGAAGAGAAATTCCACTCCTCTATGGAGAGCCTCATTAGGGGTAACCAAGGAGTGCAATTTCCTCCATATCCTAGATAGCATGATTATTAGCTTGCAAAATTTTGGGATAGCGGTGATTCAGAGGATGAAGAGTAGAGTAGAGAGATTTATTTTATGATTGTAATATGATATGAACTATGTGGTCCGGCTTGCTACATTTGCATCTGTGTGTTGGTTTGAACTATGTGATGTGGTTTGTACTTTTACGTTTAAGTGAGAATTTTGATGTGATGAGTTTTCATGTTTTGGACTTGAGACATGTTTGTATGTTTACTTGTTTAGATATTGTGATGTGTGAGACTTTTATTTTTTAATTGTATTGTAATGTTTGTGTTAGTTAATAGTTTTTTTTAAAATTGTAAGGTAGTAACTGTTGTGAGTTTTTTTATTTAGTTAGTTTAGAACTTAACTTAATTCTATATCTATTGTAAAGTTAAAAATCATGCTAACTTAGGTCTTAAATTTGAAACTTAGGAGACTGCTACCCTGTATTTTTCTTTTATCATGTTAGTATGTTTGTTTTCATGCTGAGATCATGAAATCAAGTTAGTGTTTTAGTTTACTTTTATATTAATACCCATTTCTTAAAAGTTTATTGAACCTTTACATGTTAAATTGAAATGAAAATATAGAAAATTTGATCAAAAATTAATTTTACTCCTATTTTTAGTTTTATAATTGTATCATTAGGATTTAAAAATTCGTGTTAGTATGTTATTTTAAATTTTCATTCCTGCTTATGTATATCTGATGCTAAACTGTTTAATCTATTAAAAATTTAAGTTTGGGGGGGATGAAAAATATTTTCAAAACTGAAATTTTATTTTTGTCAAATGTGCTACAAGTGAATTTGATTTGAAAAGAAAAAAACTGATTAGGTATATGAAGTTATATTAGGGAAGTAAAATTGGAATTTCAAAAGAATTAAGAAAATTTAGTTAGAATTTTTAGTAATGAATAAAAACTTTAAGTTAAAAAGTTTTTAGATGAGAAAATGATTAATATAAGTAACTATCTTTAGTAAGAAAAATTGTATTTTTGAAAAATTTAGATAATTTAGACTTTTATTTTTGATACTTAAATTTCTTTTATTATTAGATAATTTAAACTTTATTTTTAATACTTAAGTTTCTTTTATTAAAATAATTTTTAAAACAATTATTATATTTATAAGTAAAAGACTTATATCAAGACTTTGTTCTAGTAAAGAAGAAGTGAAATTTAAAATCATTAAAGGCTTATTCAGATATAGTAATCTTTGCCTGAAAAAGAAAAGAGAAAAAAAAGAAAGGAAAGAAAATAAAGGAAAAGAAAAAAAGAAATAAAAGAAAAAGAAAAAGAAAAAGAAAAAGAGGAAAAAAATTAGGAAGGAGAAGCTTGAGGATTAGTGTCTAATNCTCAAAATCATTAAAGGCTTATCCAGATATAGTAATCCTTGCATGAAAAAGAAAAAGAAAAGAAAAAAAGAAAGAAAAGAAAAAGAAAATAAAAATAAAAAGAAAAAGAAGAAAAAAATTTAGGAAGGAGAAGCTGGAGGATTAGTGCCTAATCAAAAATTGGTTCTACATTTGATCTTTTTAAAGTATAAGACTTGAGAAACTCTTAAGCTTATAGATATAATATAGTAAGTAAAATTACTTTTTAATTAAATTTTTAAGTAGAGATAATAAAAGAACTAAATTCTAAATTTGGAAAATCTACAATGCATTTCTGAAGTAGATAGAAACTCATTTTTTCATCTTTCTTAACTTTAAGAATTTCTAAACTTTAAGTTGGTCTCATTTACTAAATATTTCTAAATTAGACTATTATACTTCTAAATCAAAATTTTAGTAACTTCTAAAGAAACTCATATACATATCATACATATTTAGTTTTTAAAGATTGAAGTGTTTTTAGCAACTCCTAAAGAAACTCATATACATATCATACATATTTAGTTTTTAAAGATTGAAGTTTCACAAGAACAAGTAACATTTTAAGTTTGGGGGATTTTGATGCACCTAAAATATATAGTATTTTTAGACACATTTTTATACCTATTTTTGAGATATTGTGCTTTTATGAAAGGTATTTTTGCGTTTTTCTTGCAGATACGGGTAAAAAGGGTGAAAAATGCTCAAAGGAGTGAAAAAGGATCAAATTTGGAACAAAAATGTGAAAAATGTGCATAAGATTTTTGAAGTTTAAGTGCGAGATCCGGCCCTTAAGTGCCGGTTAAACAGAGAAGGTTGTGCCTAAGTGTCACAGGCCCCACGCTTAAGCGTCAGTGGCAGTTATTGGAAGAGTAAATTCGGTTCCTGTGAATTTTGAGGCACCCATTGGCTTAATAGGTGGTTATAACCGCCATGGAAGAAAATTATCACGAAAAGATGCATATCTTGGGGAAATACACTGAATCTAGACATATTTTGAAGCGAAACCAAGGTACCTTTTGGAAAATTATAAAAGAAAGAAGATTGGGACTTTGAAAGAGGTCTTGAATGTATTGGAAAGTTTTGAAAGTTCTCATTTGGGGAGTTAGTTTGGAGAGATTTTCAGGCACCACTTTTACTTTTATTTTATCCTTTTTTTATTTTATTTTAAGTGATTGTAAAGAGAAGAGAATCAAAGGAACTTCAAGAGTTTGGTGGAGGACTTGAGATAAGTTTTCATCTTTCTGTTTTGAGAATATTTTTGGTTTTAATTGAGCTTGTTGTTGGGTTGACATTGATTTCTTCTTTTAAACTAAAGAGTGGTTTTTGTTTTCTCCATGGATTCTGAGAAGTTTTCTTTATCTTTATTCTTAAAATGATAAGTAATTAAGTTTTATATGGAATTTATGTAAAGTATTGATCTTCAATGATGGAAGAAGTTGTGATGATTCAAATCCATGCACTTCATTTACTTCATGAATTGGTCAATCTAGATGTTAAAAATTATTGTGAGAACATGTAAGAACCAGACTAATATTGTCTCAGTCAACAATTTAAAAGAATCACATGAGGTTGTATGATGGAGAATGTAAATCATATGATTGAGTGCAAATAAATAAGGAAATATTCATTGAAGGGTGTAGAGTTAGAGGACTTTATTATTGAGTGCAAATAAATAGGGAAATATTCATTGATGGGTGTAGAGTTAGAGGACTTTAAAGTTAGTGCAAATAAATAGGAAAATATTCATTGAAGGGTGTAGAGTTAGAGGACTTTAAAGTGACAAGTTAAATCCACCAACTTGGTTTATTATTTTAAGTTCTGATACGAGAATGTTAGCCCTCGGGTGGAGGGAATTGAGGGAACTCTAGAGTGAGAGCTAGAATCTTCCCTGCCCAGCTAGTCTTCAAAACTATTCAAACTTTAAATTAGCCAATGTTCTTTATATCAACTTTAGTAAGGGTACATAATATTAATGCTCCTATTTGGCACAACACAATTTGCATACTTCCACAACAGAATTCTTATACTTATTACTCCTCTTATTTGACACAACACAATTTGCATACTTCCACAACAGAATTCCTATACTTATTACTGAGCATAACAAGAAGAAAGATATTTTCATATTTAGTGTTTTTCTTCTACAAAAACTCTAGTTATCTTTTCAAATTGTTATTGTTCTATCCAAATATTGAAAATTCCAAAAATATTTACATTTTCATTACTGCAAAAATCATCTTTAGTTTAGATAATTATCTTTTTATTAAAAAAAGAAAGTTTGTTGTTCAATAGTGCATATTGTGTATTCTCCTTGTGGGTTCGATATTTAGGTCTTAATCAAAAAGTCTTGATAACAATACGTATACTTGCATATTATCCCAATATGTATAAATTAAATGTTAAATTCTTATTTTTCTTCAAGATCAAGTTTTTAGTTTTGTTGCAAAGTAAGGAAATATAACTGAAATATAATCTGAATTATTGTTGTACTTTGCATATTAGCACTATCCAGGGATCATATACCATAGCACCTTTCGGAGAATTATAAAAGAAGGAAAATTGAGACTTTGAAAGAGGTCCAAAAAGTACTGGGAAAGTTTTGAAAGTTCTAAAATTGGGGAGTTTGTTGGAGAGATTTTCAGGCACCACATATTTATCCTTTTTATTTTAGTTTTATATTGAGAGTGTTGTAAAAGAGAAGAGTTTCAAAGGAACTTCAAGAGTTTGGTTAAGGACTTAAGATAAGACTTTATCTTTTGCTTTAGACTACTTTTAGTTTTAATTGAGAATTGTTGTTGGTTTGACAATGATTTCTACTTTTAAACTAAAGTGTGGTTTTCTTTTCTCAATGGATTCTGAGTAGTTTTCTTTATCTTTCTTCTTAAAATGATAAGTAATTAAGGTTGATGGAAGTTGTGGAGAGTATTGATCTTTAAATGTTGGAAGGAGTTGTGATGATTTAAATCCATGTACTTCATTTACTTCTTGATTTAGCCAATCCAAATGTTAAAATTTGTTGTGAGAACATGTAAGGACTGGGCTAGTATTGTCTCAGTCAACAATTGGAAAGAATCACATGAGATTGTATGAATGAGCATGTAGTTCATATGATTGAGTGCAAATAAATAGGGAAATATTCATTTAAGGGGATAGAGTTAGAGGACTTTAAAGTGACAGGTTAAAGCCCCCAACTTGGTTTATTGTTTTAGTTTCTAATATGAGATGTTAGTCCCCAGGTCTAGAGTGAGAGCTAGTATCTTCCGTGCCTAGCAGGTCTTCAGAACAATTCAAACATTAAATTTGCCAATGTTCTTTATAGCATCTTTAGTAAGGGTAAAGAATATTATTGCTCATATTTTGCATAACACAATATGCATACTTTCATAGCAGAATTCCAACATGTATTACTAATTCATGATAAGAAGAAAGAAATTTTCATATTTAGTGTTTTCCTTCTACAAAAACTCAAGTTATCTTTTTAAGTTTGTTTTATTTTTATCAAAATATTAAAATTACCAAAAATAATTAAACTTTCTTTACTGTGAATATGTCTTTAATTTAAACAATTATCTTTTTAAAAATAGAAAGTTTTTCAAAAAATGCATATTGCATATCTTCCTTGTGGGTTTTATATTCAGGTCTTAAACAAAAAGTCCTATATTACTGGATAACAATACGTATACTTGCGTAATATCCCAATAAATATAAATTAAGAGTTAAATTCTAATTTTTCTTCAAGATCAAGATTTTTGTTTTCTTGTGAAAAAGGATATATAAGTGAAAAATATAATTAGAATTATTATTATACTGTTGGTTATAAGCAGTTTCAGGATCAACCCCTTAAATGATAAGAGACTTTCAATTCTCATTCCGGGGCTAGTACCTTAATTTCAGTTCCCATCCCAGAGTCAGCACCTAAATTATTATTCTCTTCCACTACCTCTTGGGTTGGATGTGAGTCTCTAAGCTTTTCTTTGCAATGTAGCAAATTTAAATTATTCAGATCGGTGTAAGACCCCCCTTAAATGGTAAGAGGCTTCTAATTGTCATTCTAGGTCAAGTACCTAAATTCTAGTTTCCATCCTGGGGTTAGTACATAAATTTTGATTCCCTTCCACTATCTTTTGGGTTGGATGTGAGTCCTCAAGCTTTTCTTCCCAATTTAGAAAATTCAAATTCTTGAGATCGGTGTGAGACCCCTTAAATAGTAAGAGCTTCCAATTCTCATTCTGAGGCTCTTACCAAAATTCCAATTCCAATTCTGAGGTCAGTACCTAAAGTTTTAGTGAGCAGTTCCTATGCTTTCCAACTAGATTCGGTCTGTTCACATATCCTATTTCTCAAAATTTTCTCAAAATCAAAACCAAATTTATATTTCAACTAAAATTAAAATTTTACCATCGAATTGAATATTTACTGTGATCGTCAATTTCCTTGATGGTTGTCTCCATAAATCCATAGAACTAGCCCTTCGTACGGGTTTAGTGAGCACAAAATTACTTTGCCAATTTCGAAATTCACTTATCAAGTTGGCACTTTGAAGGTACACCCGCTGATCCCTGGTGAGAGTCTCTAACTACTCCCTAGCTGAAAACCTTCTTCACTCTCTTTGTGTTCTGCTCTGAGCATGTTGGCTTAGGCAACTGTGTTGGTTTATTGATCTTCTCGTTCAACGACAAATATGTGCAGTGTACTTGCCTTGCACACCACATCTATTGGTTGTCCATTTGTTGACCTTACCATTTTTTTAGGTCTAGTATTTCTTTCTTAGAAGCCTAGGATCTAACCATAGGATTTTCCTATTGATGATTCCTAGAGGACTATTATGGGAACCCTCACCATTAGAAATTCCAAATGCCTCTTTGCTCTCTTGAAGTTTCACATGTTGGTTCTAATCTCTAGCATTTAGTAGGTGGAGAAAATATGGGGGAGATCAACACGAGTCCCTATAAGAAGTTTGGCCTTATGGTTGACCTTGGGTGAGCTGGTCTTGGTCTTGCACACACACACTTTGTCTTTCGGCCTAAACCCTAACCTACACATGTTTAACCTTTTCACCCTGCTCTTTTGGAGACATATGTGGGTGGTCCTCCAAACCCTTAGCCTTTGGCTAGAGTGGATAGACACAATACACGGAGGATCCAAATTTGGATTTCCTTGGTCTCATAGAACTATAAGGGTAATTTTTTTATTAATATTCCCATTGAGCCTCAATTCTTCCCAATTACCCTACTAGCCTTTTAGCCCCAAACTTTTCCAAAATTACCAAATTGCCCCTAAAACAAAAAAATTTCAAAAAATTCCCAAAATCCTCAAAATTTGTCCAAAAATCATTTTAAACTATTTAAAACCATTCATATTACTCAAAACACCCCAAGATTTTCAAAATTCCCAAAATACCCCCCCCCCCCAA